>JAKCPB010000924.1:0-81433 GCA_021442155.1 Cymbidium sinense
GCCCATGATCTGCAGCCCAGCGCCTGGGCCCATGGCGCTCAGGGCTCCCGTGCCTGCGGCCTGAGGCCCAGTATTCACCTGCCCAGGGCTCCCCAGCCTGTGGTCACTTCCTAAAGGCTCTCAAGCTCATCTTTTTCATGCCTTTCTTTAAGCTCATCTTATCTTTACTAGCTTAATCTTTTATGTTTTATGCCTTTAGGTTTTGGCTTTAGTCTTATGTCATTTCTCTTATTTTATTTTATTATTTATTTTATTTATTTATTTTATTTTATGTTTTATTTAGCTTTAGGTTTTGAGGTTTGTGGTTTAGCTTTGTATTTCAGGTTTTGTGGTTTGGCCTATTTTAGTGTTTAGGTTTTGTGTGGTTTGTGGTCAGGTTTATTTAGTGATTATGGTTATGGTTTTTTTTATTTTATGCTTCATTTTATTTTATTATTTTATTTTTATTAAATTAATTAAATTGGTAGATTTAGGTTTATTTAATTTATTTTTTATTTATTTTAGTTTAATTTATTTTTTATTTTGATTTAAGTTTATTTTTATTTTTATTTAGTTTAGTTTATTTAATTTAGGTTTATTTATTATAGTATATTTTTCAGGTTTAGTTTTTTTTTTTAGTTATTTTATTTTTATTTTTTATTTTTTTATTTTTATTTTTAGGTTTAGGTTGAGGTTTTATTTTATTTGTTTAGGATTAGGTTTTAGGTTTTTATTTTAGGTTTATTTCTAGGTATTTTTTTTTTAATTTAGGTTTATGTTTTTGTTAACTTTTTTATTTTGTCATATTTTAGGTTTATTTTATTTTTATTTTAGCTTTAGTTTTTATTTTATTTAGGTTTCTTATTTTTGTTATTTTATTTAGGTTTTTATTTTTTCTTTACTTTAGTTTTAATTTTTTATTTTATTTTCTTTTTAGGTTTAAGTTTAGGTTTTCATTTATGTTTTTATTTTATTTTATTTCATTATTTTATTTTGGTTTAGTTTTTATTTATTTATTTTACTTTTATGCTTTATTTAGTTTAAGTTTAAGTTTTTAGCTTTTAGGGTTTAGGTTTTAGGGTTTAGGGATAATTTAAGGTTTAGGGTTTAGGGTTTGGGTTTTAGGGTTTAGGGTTTAGGGTTAGAGGTTTTTTTATTTTATTTTTTGTTTTATTTTTTTTATTTCTTTCAAATTAAGTAAATCGGTAGGTTTAGGTTTATTTAGTTTATCTAGTTCATTTTACTTTATTTTTATTTTTATTTAGGTTTATTTTAATTTTATTTAGTCTATTTATTTAAGGTTTATTTATTTCAATTTAGGTTTCTAATTTTAGTTTATTTTCTAGGTTTAGGTTTATGTTTATGTTTATTTTTAGTTTATTTTTATTTTTATTTTATTTTTGAGGCTTAGGTTTTATTTTTTATTTTTAGGTTTATGTTGGGTTTTTAATTTATTTTTTTAGGTTTAGGTTTTAGGTTTCTATTTTAGGTGTATTTTTAGGTTTTATTTATAAGTTTATGTTTAAGTTTATTTTTAGTTTATTTTATTTTATTTAGTTTAGGGTTTGGGTTTAGTTTATTTTAGGTTTAGGTTTAGGTTTTATCTATTTTAGTTTAGTTTCTTATAGTATAGGTTTAGGTTTATTTTATATTAGGTTTATGTTTTTTTTAGTTTAGCATTTAGGTTTTATTTTTTATTTATATTTTGGTTTATTTTTTAGGTTTAGTTATTTATTTACTTTTTATTTTATTTTATCTTAGGTTTCTTTTATTTTTATTTTATGTTTAGTTTTTATTTTATTTAGGTTTTATATTCTTAGGTTTATTTTATTTTTAGTTATGTTTAGGTTTTTATTAATTTTATTTTATTTTAGTTTTTATTTTTCATCTTATTTTATTTTTTGGTTTAGGTTTAGGTTTGGGTTTTTATTTTATTTTATTTAAATTTAGGATTATTTATTTACTTTATTTTGAGGTTTTATTTAGTATAGGTTTAGGTTTTTAGGTTTTTAGGGTTTAGGGTTTAGGGTTTAGGGTTTGGGGTTTAGCGTTTAGGGTTTAGGGTTTAGGGATGTAGATTTTTAGGGTTTAGGTTTTAGGGTTTAGAGTTTAGGTTTAGTGGTTTTAGGGTTTAGGGTTTAGGGTTTTAGTGGTTTGGGGTGGGTTTAGGGTTTAGGGTTTTAGGATTTATGGTTTTGGGTTAGGGTTGTATGTTTAGGGTTTAGGGTTTAGGTATAGGGTTTGTTTTATGGTTTAGGGTTTTTTATTTATTTTTAATTTTTTGATTTTTTTATTTTTTCTAAATTAAGTAAACTTGTAGGTTTATGTTTATTTAGTTTAGTTTATTATATTTTTTTTCTATATTTTAGTTTATTTTATTTTTTATTTTTATTTGGGATCATTTTTATTTAGAGTTTAGTTTATTTATTTTAGGTTTAATTATTTTAGTTTAGGTATTTTATTTTAGTTTATTTTTTTGGTTTAAGTGTAGGTTTAGGTTTATTTTTTAGTTTAGTTTTATTTATATTTTTTATGTTTTGGTTTTTTTTTTATTTTTTGGTTCAGGTTTAGGTTTTTATTATTATTTTCTTAGGTTTAGGTTTTAGGTTTTTATTTTAGGTTTATTTTTTGGTTTTACATTTTTGTTTAGGTTTAGGTTTATTTTAGTTCATTTTATTTAGGTTAGGTTTAGGTTTAGGATTAGTTTATTTTAGGTTTAGGTTTAGGTTTTCTTTATTTTAATTAAGTTTATTTTAGTTTAGGTTTAGGTTTACTTTATTTTTATTTTAGGTTTAGGCATTTTTTTAGTTTAGGGTTTAGGTTTTATTTTTATTCATTTTTAGGTTTTATTATTAGGTTTAGGTTTTTATTTATTTTTTATTTTATTTTATTTTAAGGTTATTTTATTTTTTTTTAAGTTCAGTTTTTATTTTATTTAGGTATTTTATTTATTTTTTATTTTATTTTCTTTTTTATGTTTTAGTTTTAGTTTAAGTTTTTCTTTTTATTTTATTATATTTTTCAATTTTATTTTGGATTAAGTTATTTAATTTAATTTATTTATAGGTTTTATTTAATTTTAGGTTTCTTTATGGTTTTATTTTTTAGTTTTAGGGTTTATTTAGGGTTGAGGCTTTATGGTTTAGGTTTTGGGGTCTAAGGTTTAGTGTTTAGGGTTTAGGGTTTAGAATTTAGGGTTTAGGGTTTAGGTTTTAGGGTTTAGGGTTTAGCGTTTATGGTTCTAGGGTTTAAGATTTAGCGTTTATGGTTTTTAGGGTTTACTATTTAATTTTAGGGTTATGGTTCAAGTTTTGGTTTTTTTAATTAGAGAAAATTCAGGTTCAAAATTTCTTCTTTTAAATTTCATCAACCAAGTAACACACTAAGTTTTCTAGGACACAAGTGGTGATGTAGCTCAAAAATGAGCACACATAGAGCAAATCAGAAAAACTAGATAATTAGAACCATCTCTTCTGTAAAGCCATAGTTCCATAAGCAGCAAATTGAATCAACCATTCTTAAATTTCTCCAATTCCCATCAGAACCACCGCAACCTCTAGAGTAGCGGGATCCACCATCATATTCCTTATCTCTCCCTCTACCGCCACCATGGTTGTAACCTCCGTTGCTCTTCCTGCCTACATAACCACAACAGGACCTCTAGAACCCCCACCACCACTATGATAACCATAGCCACCGCCTCCACTAGCCAGATCGAGCACTGAGTGATTTTCCCATCATTATTCATAGGGGTTAGCTTAGGTTTTAATTTAATTAGTTAATTTAGGTTTAGGTTTAGGGTTTTGTGTTTAAGGTTTTAGGGTTTAACATTTAGGGTTTAGGGTTTTAGGGTTTTAGGGTTTACGCTTTTAGGGTTTAGTGTTATAGGGTTGATGGTTTAGGATTTAGGGTTTAGTTTTTAGGGTTTTTTAGGGTTTAGGATTAAGGGTTTCAGATTTTTTAGGGTTTAGGATTTAGCGTTGTAAGTTTTAGGTTTAGGGATTTAAGTTTTGGTTTTAGGTTTTAGGGTTTAGGGTTTAAGTTTATTTTTCATTTTAATTAGTTTATTTATTTTTGGTTTATTTATTTTAGTCTAAATTTTATATTTTAGCTTTTTTTTAAGTTTAGGTCTATGTTTAGGTTTATTTTTTAGTTGAGTTTAATTTTTATATTTTATTTTGTTTAGGTTTTATTTTTTATTTTTAGGAATAAGTTTTGGTTTATATTTTATTTTTTTTAGGTTTAGGTTTTAGGTTTCTATTTTAGGTTTATTTTTAGGTTTTTTTTTAGTTTAGGTTTAGATTTATTTTATTTATCTAGTTTAGGGTTTAGGTTTAGTTTTTTTAGGTTTAGGTTTAATTTATTTTAGGTTTAGGTTTATGTTTTATTTATTTTAGTTTAGGTTTATGTTTTAGTTTATTTTAGTTTAGGTTTAGGTTTATTTTATTTTGTTTATTTTATTTCTATTTTAGGTTTATGTATTTTTAATTTTAGGGTTTAGGTTTTATTTTTATTTATTTTAGGTTTATTTTTAGGTCAGGTTTTATTTTATTTTAATTTTTTTATTTTAGTTTAATTTTAAGTTTTTATTTTATGTTTAAGTTTTATTTTATTTATTTTTTTTTATTGTAGGTTTAATTTATTTTTTAGTTTTGACTAAGTTTTTATTTATTTTATTTTATTTTTATTAGTTTATTTTATTTTATTTTTAGGTTTAGGTTTTTAGTTTTTTTATTTTTAATTTTATTTAGGTTTAGGTTTTTTATTTATTTTATTTTTAGGTTATATTTAGTTTCAGTTTAAGTTTTAGGTTTTAGCATTTCTGATTTAGAGTTTTTATAGTTTAGGGGAGGGTTTAGGGTTTAGGGTTAGGGTTAGGGTCAGGGTTTAGGGTGGTGGGTGAGTTTAGTTTTGGGTTTTAGTTAGTTTTAGGATTTAGGGTTTACACTGGTTTAGACTTTAAGGTTTGATTTAGGTTTAAAGTTTAGAGTTTAGTTAGGGTTAGGGTTTTATTCAAAGATTTAGGGGTCAGAGGGGTTGCAGGGATTAGGTTAGTGGTCACAGATGGTAGGGTGGGGTGGGGTTGGTCAGGTCCAGTTTAGTTTAGGGTTTTAGGTGGTCACATGGTTGGGTTTGAAGATTAGAAGCCAGTTGGTGGTAAGGTTTAGGAGGTTTGAGTTTAGTTTAGGGAGTTTTTAGGATTTAGTGGTTGGAGGAGTTTAGGTTTAGGTTTAGGGTTTTAGGGTTTAGGGTTTAGGGTTTGAGTTTTAAAGCCTTTAGGTTTTGATTTAAGAGGGTAAGGTTAGAGGGTTTAGCTTAGTTAGGGTTAGGTTCTTTATTTTTTTTTTTAAAATTACAAACCAAGAGCTTAGGTTTATTTAGTTTATTTTTTTACTTATTTTAGTTTATTTTATTTTTTATTTTGATTTAGGTTTATTTTAATTTTTAATTAGTTTAATTTATTTATTTTAGTTTATTTTTTAGGTTTAGGTTTAAGTTTAGCTTTAGCTTTATTTTTTAGTTTAGTTTTATTTTTATTATCTTTTAGGTTTATTTTTTTATTTTTAGGTTTAAGTTTTATTTTTATTCGTTTTGTTTTAGGTTTTATTTTTAGTTTATGTATCGGTTTATTTTAATTTTATTTTATTTTATTTTAGGTTTAGGTTTAGGCTTTTTGTTTTAGCTTTAGGTTTTAGTTTATGTTCTTATGTTATTTTATTTTTTTTAATTTTTTATTAGGTTTATTTATTTATTTTATTTTTATGTTTTATTTAGTTTGAATTTAGGTTTTTAACTTTTTAGGGTTTTGGGTTTGGGTTTAGGGTTTGGTGTTTGAGTGTTTTTTTTTTGGATTTAGGGTTTAAGTTTTAGTGTTTAGGGTTTAGGGTTTAGGATTTTAAAGTTTAGGGTTTTTAGGGTTTAGGGTTTAGGGTTTAGGGTTTAGGGTTTAAGTTTAGGGTTGAAGTTTTAATTTAGGATTTAGGGTTTAAGTTTAGGTTTTAATTTTAATTTATATTTCCGATTTAAGTTTAGGTTTACGTTTATGTTTTAGTTTAGTTTTCCTTTTTAATTTATTTTTTAGGTTTAGGTTTTTTTTAAGTTTATGTTTACATTATTTTTATTTTTTTAGTTTTATTTTTTAGTGTTATTTTCTTGTTTAGGATTAGGTTTATTTTTAGTTTATTTTATTTAGTTTAGTTTAGGTTTAGTTTATTTTAGGTTTAGGTTGAGGTTTTATTTAGTTTAGTTTAGTTTATTTTATTTTTATTTTAGGTTTATTTTTTTAGTTTATGATTTAGGTTTTATTTTTATTAATTTTTAGGTTTATTTTTCAGGTTTAGGTTTTTATTTAGTTTTTATTATATTTAATTTTAGGTTTATTTTATTTTTATTTTTATTTTACGGTCAGTTTTTATTTTATTTAGGTGTTTTATACTTAGTTTTATTTTAGTTTTTTTTGTTTAGTTTTGGCTTTTATTTTTATTTTAATTTATTTTTATTAGTTTATTTTATTTTATTTTTTTTTGTTTTGGTTTAGGTTTTAGTTTAGGTTTTTATTTTTTTTTAGTTTTTTTAGGTTGAGCTTTTTTTTCTTTATTTTATTTTTAGGTTTTATTTAATTTAGGTTTAGGTCTTCATTTTTTTAGGGCTTAGGGGTTTAAGGTTTAGGGTTTTAGGATTTAAGGTTTAGGTTTAGTGTTTAGTGTTTAGGGTTTTTTGTGTTTTTTAGGGTTTAGGGTTTTTTTAGTGATTAGGGTTTAGGGTTTAAGGTTTAGGGTTTAGGGTTTAGGGTTTTATGGTTTATGGTTAGTTTTAAAGTTTAAGGTTTATGGTTAAGGTTTTTTATTAATTTATTATATTTTTAAATTATTATTTTATTTTTAAATTAAGTTAACTTGTAAGTTTAGGTTTATTTAGTTTATTTTTTATTTATTTTTGTTTAATTTATTTTTTATTTTGATTTAAGTTTATTTTTTTATTTAGTTTAGTTTATTTAATTTAGGTTTATTTATTGTTGTTTATGTTTAGGTTTAGGTTTAGGTTTAGGGTTTTTTTAGTTTAATTTTATTTTTATTTTATAATTTAGGTTAAGGTTTTAGGTTTTTATTTTAGGTTTATTTATAGGTTTTATTTTTTTTAGTTTAGGTTTAGATTTTTATTAAATTTTTTATTTTATTTTATTTTAGGTTTATTTTTTTTATTTTAGGTTTAGTTTTTATTTTTATTTGGGTTGTTAATTTAATTTAATTTTTTTTATTTCTTTCAAATTAAGTGAAGTCTTAGTTTAGGTTTATTTAGTTTATCTAGTTTATTTCTCATTTATTTTACTTTACTTTATTTTTCATTTTTATTTAGGTTTATATTTTTTATTTAGTTTGGTTGGTCTATTTTAGGTAATTTTATTACAGTTTAGGTTTTTATTTTAGTTTATTTTTTAGGCTTAGGTTTATGTTTATGTTTATGTTTTAGTTTAGTTTTATTTTTATTTTAGTTTCTTTATGTAGGTTTTATTTTTTTTATTTCTAGGTTTATGTTTAGGTTTTTATTTTATTTTTTTTATTCTGGTCTTAGATTTTTATTTCAGGTTTATTTTTATGTTTTATTTATTAGTTTAGGTTTATGTTTATTTTTTGTTTATTTTATTTTATTTAGTTTAGGGTTTAGGTTTAATTTATTTTAGGTTTATTTTTAGGTATTATTTATTTTAGTTTAGTTTATTTTAGTATAGGATTAGGTTTATTTTATTTTGTTTATATTAGGTTTATTTTTTTTAGTTTAGGGTTTAAGTTTTTTTGTTAATTATTTTTATGTTTATTTTTTAGGTTTAAGTTTTATTTTATTTTATCTTAGGTTTATTTTATTTTTATTTTATGTTTAGTTTTATTTTATTTAAGTTTTTTATAATTAGGTTTATTTTATTTGTTTACTTATGTTTAGGTTTTTATTTATTTTATTTTAGTTCAATTTTAATTTTTTATTTTATTTTATTTTTAAGTTTTGGTTTAGGTTTGGGTTTTTAATTATTTTATTTAGGTTTATGCTTTTTTATTTTTTTTATTTTTAACTTTTATTTAGTTTAGGTTTAAGTTTTTTGGTTTTTAAGGTTTATGGTTTAGGGTTTAGGGTTTAGGGTTATGGGTTTTAGGGTTTAGGGTTTAGGGTTTAGGATTTAGGGTTTAGTGGTTTAGGGGTTTAGGGTTTAGGGTTTAGGGTTTAGTGTTTAGGGTTTAGGGTTTAGGGTTTAGGGTTTAGTTTAGGGTTTAGGGTTGTAGGTTTAAGGTTTAAGATTGTAGGTTTATGGTTTAAGGTTTAGGTTTAAGGTTAGTTTTAGTGTCTAGGGTTTAGGGTTTTGGGTTATTTATTTATTTATTTGTTTATTTTTTCAAAATTATGTAAACTAGTATGTTTAGGTTTATTTAGTTTATTTATTATTTATTTTTGCATATTTTATTTTTTATTCTTCTTTAAGTTTATTTTTTTATTTAGTTTAGTTTATTTATTTTAGCTTAGAGTTTTTTATTTTAGTTCATAGGTTTAGGTTTATGTTTATTTTTAAGTTTAGTTTTAGTTTTATTTTATTTTTTAAGTTTAATCTTTATTTTTTATTTTTAGGGTTAGGTTTAGGTTATTTTTTTTAGGTTTAGGTTTTAGGCTTTTATTTTTGGTTTATTTTTTGGTTTTTTTAGGTTTAGATGTATTTTTTAGTTTATTTATTTTATTTAGTTCATGTATAGGTTTAGGTTTAGTTTATTTTTGATTTAGGTTTATGTTTTATTTATTTATTTTCAGTTTATTTTAGTTTAGATTTAGTTTAATTTATTTTATTTAGTTTAGATTTTTTTTTTTAGTTTATTTTTATTTTATTTATTTTAGGTTTATTTATTAGGTTTACATTTTATTTAGTTTTATTTATTTTTATTTTAGGTTTATTTTATTTTATTTTAAATTTAGTTTAGGTTTTTTATTTATTTTTTATTTTATTTTTTAGGTTTAGGTTTAGGTTTAGGTTTTAGTTTATGTTTTTAATTTGATTTTATTTTTTAGGTTTTTTATTTATTTTATTTTTTGGTTTTATTTAGTTTCAGTTTAAGTTTTTAGCTTTTTAGGGTTTGATTTAGGCTTTAGGGTTTAGGGTTTATTTTTTAATTAATTTTATGCTTTATTTTTAGGTTTATTTTTTAGGTTTAGGTTTTTATTTAGTTTTATTTTATTTTATTTTAGGTTTAGGGTTTAGTGTTTCTGGTTTAGTGTTTAGGATTTAGTGTTTAGGGTTTAGTGTTTAGGATTTAGTGTACAGGGTTTAGTGTTTACGATTAAGGGTTTTTTTAAAAAATTAAATAACCAGTAGGTTTATGTTTATTTAGTTTATTTTATATTTTATTTAGGTTTGTATTTTAATTTTATTTAGTTCAATTTATTTATTTTATGTTTATTTAGTTTAGTGTAGGTTTTTTATAATTAGTTTAAATTTTAGGTTTAGGTTTATGTTTATTTTTTGTTTTGTTTTAATTTAATTTTATTTTTTAGTTTTAAGTTTTATTTTTAATTTTTAGCATTTGGTTTGGTTTTAAGTTTTTATTTTAGTTTTTTTTTAGGTTTAATTTTTTTAGTTTAAGTTTAGGTTTATTTTTAGTTTAATTTATTTTGTTTAGTTTAAGGTTCAGGTTTAGTTTTTTTTAGCTTCAGGTGTAGGTTTTGTTTATATTAGTTTAGTTTATTTGAGTTTAGGTTTAGGTTTATTTTATTTTGTTTATTTTATTTTTATTTTAGATTTAGGTTTTTTTAGTTTAGGTTTTATTTGTAGGTTTATTTTTTAGGATTAATATTTTATTTATTTTTTATTTTATTTTTTTTTTTAGTATGGGGTTAAGGGTTTAGGGTTTGATTTAGGATTTTTTTAAAATTAAGTAAACTAAAGGTTTAGGTTTATTTAGTTTATTGTATATCCTTCTTTAGGTTTATATTTTATTTTTTAGTATAGTTTATTTATTTTAGTTTAGGTTTTCATTTTAGTTTATTTTATGTTTATTTCTTAGTTTAGTTTTATTTTTATTTTATTTTTTAGTTTTAGGTTTTACATTTTTATTTTAGATTTATTTTTAGGTTTTTTTTTCTAGTTTAGGTTTAGGTTTAATTTTAGATTTTTTTATTTTATTTAGTTTATGGTTTAGGTTTAGTTTATTTTAGGTTTAGGTGTAGGTTTTATTTATTTTAATTTAGTTTATTTTAGTTTAGGTTTAGGTTTATTTTATTTTCAATTTAGGTTTAGATTTTCTTTTTAGCTTAGGGTTCAAGATTTATTTTTAGGTTTATTGTTTAGGTTTTTATTTAGTTCATAATTTATTTTATTTTAGGTTTATTTTATTTTAGGGTTAGGGTTTAGGGTTTAGGGTTTATGGTTTAGGGTTTATGGTTTAGGGTTTAGGGTTTAGGGTTTAGGGTTTAGGTTTAGAGTTAGTTTAGTGTTTAGGGTTGTAGGTTTAGGGTTTAGGGTTTGTGTTAGGGTTTGGGGTTTAGAGTTTTTTTTTTAAAAAAATAAAGTAAACTGGTAGATTTAGGTTTATTTAGTTTATTTTATTTTATTTTAATTTATTTTTATTTAGGTTTACTTTTTATTTTTATTTAGTTTAGTTTATTTATTTTAGGTTTATTTATTTTTTTTTAAGTTTTTTTTTATTTTAGTTTACTTTTAAGGTTTAGGTTTAGGTTTATGTTTATTTTCTAGTTTAGTTTTATTTTTTTTTATTTTATATTTTAGGTTTAGGTTTATTTTTTTATTTTAGGGTTTAGGGTAAGATTTTTATTCTATTTTTTTAAGTTTAGGTTTTAGGTTTATTTTTAGGTTTTATTTTTTAGTTTAGGTATAGGTTTCTTTTTAATTTATTTTCTTTTATTTAGTTTAGGGTTTAGGTTTAGTTTATTTTAGGTTTAGGTTTTATTTATTGTAGTTTATTTTATTTTAGTATAGGATTAGGTTTATTTTAGCTATAGGAATTTTTTTTACTTTTGGGTTTAAGTTTTTTTATTTATTAATTGGTTTAATTTTTAGGTTTATTTTTTAAGTTTACGTTTTTATTTAGTTTTTATTTTATTTTATTTTAAGTTTATTTTATTTTTCTTTTACATTTAGGTTTATTATAAATTTTAGTTTAGTTTAGGTTTTATTTATTTTATTTAGGTTTAGTTTTTATTTTTTGAATTTTAGGTTTGGGTTTAAGTTTAGGTTTAAGTTTTAGTTTAGGTTTTATTTTATTTTATTTTTGGTTTAGGGTTAGGTTTATGCTTATTTTTAGTTTAGTTTTATTTTTATTTTCTTTTTAGATTAAGGTTTAATTATTAATTTTTACATTTAGGTTTAGGTTTTTATTTGTTCTTTTAGGTTTTGGTTTTAAGTTTATTTTTAGGTTTTCATTTTTAGTTTATGTTCAAGTTTATTATATTTTATTTAGTTAAGGTTTAGGTTTAGTTTATTTTAGCTTTATGTGCAGGTTTTGTTTATTTTAGTTTAGTTTATTGTAGTTTAGGTTTAGGTTTATTTTATTTTGTTTATCTTATTTTTATTTTTGGTTTAGGTTTTTTAGTGTGGGGTTTATGTTTTAATTTTATTTACTTTTAAGTTTAATTATTAAGTTTATTTTTTTAGGTTTAAGATTTTATTTAGTTTTAATTTATTATATTTTGGTTTTGGTTTAGGGTTTAGGATTTAGTGTGTAGGGTTTAATGTTTATGATTAATGATTTTTTAAAAATTAAATAAACCACTAGGTTTAGGTTTATTTAATTTATCTAATTTGTTTTATATTTTTATTTAAGTTTATATTATATTTTTATTCAGTTTAGTTTATTTATTTTTTGATTATTTATTTTAGTTTAGGTTTATTATTTTAGTTATTTTTTAGGTTTAGGTTTAGGTCTATGTTTATTTTTTTAGTTTTAGGATATATTTTTAATTTTTAGGTTTAGGTTTAGGTTTTTATTTTATTTTTTTTATGTTTAGGTTTTAGGTCTCTATTTTAGGTTTATTTTTAGGTTTATTTTTTTAGGTTAATTTTTAGTTTATTTTATTTTATTTAGTTTAAGGTTTTGGTTTAGTTTATTTTAGGTTTAGCTGTATGTTTTATTTATTTTAGTTTAGTGTATTTTAGTTTAGGTTTAGGTTTATTTTATTTTCATTTTAAGTTTAGTTTTGTTTAGTTTAGGTTTTATTTATTTTTAGGTTTTATTTTAAGTTTACTATTTAGGTTTTATTTTTTATTTAGTTAATTTTATTTTATTTTAGGTTTATTTTATTTTAGGGTTTATGGTTTAGGGTTAGGGTTTAGGGTTTAAGGTTTAGGAGGGTTTAGAGATAGTTTGGAGTTTAGGGTTGTAGGTTTAGGGTTTAGGGTCTTTTTTTAAGAAAATTAAGTAAAGTAGTAGGTTTAGGTTTATTTAGTTTATTTTTTACTTATTTTAGTTTATTTTCTAATATTGTTTTATTTTTATTTTATTTTTTTATGTTTAGGTTTTATTTTTTATTTTTAGGTTAAGGTTCAAATTTTTATTCAATTTTTTTAGGTTTAGGTTTTAGGTTTTTATTTTATGTTTTTTTTTGTTTTGTTTTTTAGTTTAGGTATAGGTTTATTTTTAGTTTATTTTATTTTATTTAGTTTAGGATTTAGGTTTAGTTCTTTTTAGGTTTAGGCTTAGGTTTTATTTATTTTAGTTTAGTTTATTTAAGTATAGGCTTAGGTTTATTTAATTTTGTTTAATTTAGGTTTAGGTTTTTTATTTAGTTTAGGGTTTAGATTTTATTTATTTATTTTTAAGTTTTATTTTTGGATTTATTTATTAAGTTAAGGATTTTATTTAGTATTTATTTTATTTTATTTTATTTTAGGTTTATTTTATTTTTATTTTACATTTAGGTTTTATTTTATTTATGTTTTTATTTTTAGGTTTATTTTATCTTTTAGTTTAGTTTAGGTTTTTATTTTCTTATTTTAGTTTAGTTTTTCATTTTTTTTATTTTAGGTTTAGGTTTAGGTTTAAGCTTAGGTTTAGGTTTAAGTTTTAGTTTAGGTTTCTATTTTATTTTTTTAGGTTTAGTTTTAGGTTTACGTTTAATTTTTAGTTTTGTTTTGTTATTATTATTATTTTTAGGTTTAGGTTTCATTTTTAATTTTTAGGTTTAGATTTAGGTTTTAATTTTATTTTTTTAGGTTTAGGTTTTAGGTTTTTATTTTAGGTTTATTTTTAGTTTTTTTATTTTTTAGTTCATGCTTAAGTTTATTTTAGTTTATTTTATTTTATTTAGTTTAAGGTTTAGGTTTAGGTTATTTTAGCTTGAGGTGAAGGTTTTGTTTATTTTTGTTTAGGTTTATGTTTATTTTATTTTTTTAATTTTATTTCTATTTTAAATTTAGGTTTTATTTTAGTTTAGGGTTTGTGTTTTATTTTTTATTTACTTTTAGGTTCTATTTTTATGTTTATTTTTTAGGTTTAGGTTTTTATTTAGTTTTGATTTTATTTTATTTAGCTTTATGGATTAGAGTTTAGGGTTTACGTTTAGGATTTAGTTTTTAGGGTTTAGGGTTTTTTTAATTAAGTAAATCAGTAGGTTTAGGTTATTTAGTTTATTTTATATTTTTATTTAAGTTTATATTTTATTTTTATTTAGTTTTGTTTATTTATTTTATGTTTATATTTTTAGTTTAGGTTTATTTTAGTTTATTTTTAAGGTTTAAGTTTTGGTTTATGTTTATTTTTTAGTTAAGTTTTATTTTTATTTAATTTTTTAGGTTTAGGTTTTATTTCCAATTTTAAGGTTTAGGTTTTATTTCCAATTTTTAGGTTTAGGTTTAGGTATTTATTTTATTTTTTTAGGTTTAAGTTTTAGGTTTTAATTTTAGGTTTATTTTTAAGTTTTATTTTTTAGTTTAGGTTTTAGTTTACTTTTAGTTTTTATTTTATTTTATTTAGTTTAAGGTTTAGGTTTAGTTTATTTTAGGTTAAGGTGTAGGTTTTATTTATTTTAGTTTAGTTTATTTTAGTTTAGGTTTAGGTTTCTTTTATTTTCAATTTTGGTTTAGGTTTTTTTTACTTTAGGGTTTAGATTTTATTTTTTATTTATTTTCAGGTTTTATTTTTAGGTTTATTGTTTAGGTTTAGTTTTCTAGTTAGTTTATAATTTATTTTATTTTAGGTTAATTTTATGTAGGATTTATGGTTTAGGGTTAGGGTTTAAGGTTTAGGGTTTAGGGTTTAAGGTTTTTTAAGGTTTAGGATTGTAGGTTTAGGGTTTAGGGTTCATGGTTTATTTTAGGTTTTAGGGTTTATGGGTTTTTCTTAAATTAAATAAATCGATAGATTTAGGTTTATTTTGTTTATTTTTTATCTTAGTTTATTTTACTTCATATTTTATTTTAGTTTTTTTTATTTAATTTAGTTTATTTATTTTAGGTTTGTTTACTTTAGTTTAGGTTTTTATTTTAGTTTACTTTTTTAGGCTTAGTTCTATGTTTATTTGTTAGTTTAGTTTTATTTCTATTTTATTTTATGTTAAAGTTTTACTTTCTATTTTTAGGTTTAGGTTTAGATTTTTATTCTATTTTTTTTAAGTTTAGGTTTTATGTTTTTATTTTAGGTTTATTTTTAGGTTTTATTTTTTGGTTTAGGTATAAGTTTATTTTTAGTTTCTTTTATTTTATTTAGTTTAGGGTTTAGGTTGATTATTTTAGGTTTAGTTTTAGGTTTTATTTATTTTAGTTTAGTTTATTTTAGTATAGGCTTAGGTTTATTTTAGGTTTATTTTATTTTGTTTAGTTTAGGGTTTAGGTTTTACTTTTTATTTATTTTTTGGTTTTACTTTTAGGTTTATTTTTTAGGTGTAGGTTTTATTTGGTTTTTATTTTTTAATTTTAGGTTTATTTTATTATTTTTAGGTTTAGGTTTTATTTTGTTTAGGTTTTTTACTTTTAGGTTTATTTTATTATTTAGTTTAATTAAGATTTTTATTTATTTTTTTTTTGTTTAGTTTTTATTTTTTATTTTATTTTATTTTTAGGTTTAGGTTTAGGTTTAGGTTTAAGTTTAGGTTTAGGTTTAATTTATATTTTAGTTTAAATTTTTATTTTTATTCTATTTTATTCTATCTTATTTACGCATAGGTTTATTTATTTATTTTTTATTTTGTTTTATTTAGTTTTGGTTTAAGTTTTTAGGTTTTTAGGGTTGGTTTAGGGTTTAGGGTTTAGGGTTTGGGGTTTAGGGTTTAACATTTAAGGTTGTAGGTTTTAGGGTTTAGGTTTAGTGTTTAAAGTTTAAGGTTTAGGGTTTAAGGTTTTAAAGTTTAGGGTTTAGGGTTTAGGGTTTTAGGGTTTAGGGTTAAGGGTTGTAGGTTTAGGGTTTAGTGTTAGTTTTAGGGTTTAGGGTTTCGAGGTGGGGTTTTTTTTAAATTTTATAAATTTTTTTATTTAAGATTTAGGGTTTAGGGTTTATGGTTTTTTAGGGTTTTGGGTTGTAGGTTTATGGTTTAAGGTATAGGTTTAATTTTAAGGTTTAGGGCTTTCTAAAAATAATTAAGTAAACTAGTAGGTTTATGATTTTTTTAGTTTATTTTTTATTTATTTTAGTTTATTTTATTCTTTATTTTGTTTAGGTTTATTTTTTATTTTTATTTAGTTTAGTTTATTTATTTCTGGTTTATTTATTTTAGTTTAGGTTTTTTATTTTAGTTTATTTTTTTGGTTTAGGTTTATTTTTTAGTTTAGTTTTATTTTTATTTTATTTTTTAGAATTATGTTTTATTTTCAATTTTTAGGTGTAGGTTTAGGTTTTATTTTATTTTTTCAGATTTAGGTTTTAGGGTTTTATTTTAGGTTTTATTTTTAGTTTTGGGTTTAGGTTCATTTTATTTCTATTTTTGGTTTACGTCATTTTTTTAGGTTAGGGTTTTGGTTTTATTTTTTCTTAATTTTTAGGTTTATTATTTAGGTTTAGGTTTTCATTTAGTAATTATTTTTTATTTTAGGTTTATTTTATTTTTATTTTACATTTAGGATTTTTTATTTAGGTTTTTTAAGGTTAATTTTATTTTTAGTTTAATTTAAATTTTATTTATTATATTTTAGTTTAGTTTTTATATTTTATATTATTTTATTATTAATTTTAAGTTTAGGTTTACATTTAGGTTTTAGTTTTAGTTTTATTTTATTTTATTTTATATAGGTTTAGATTTATTTATTTATTTTATTTTTAGGTTTTATTTAGCTTAGTTTTAGGTTTTTAGGTTTTAAGATTTAGGGTTTTGGGTTTAGGGTTTAGGGATTAGGGTTTAGGGTTTAGAGTTTAGGTTTTATTTATTTCAGTTTAGTTTTTTTTTTAGTTTAGGTTTATGTTTATTTTATTTTGTTAATTTTAGGTATAATTTTTTTTTGGTTTAGCATTTAGGTTCTTTTATTTAATTTTTGGTTTTATTTTTAGGTTTATTTTTAGGTTTAGGATTTTATTTTATTTTTATTTTAGTTTATTTTAGGTGTCCTTTATTTTTTTTACCTTTAGTTTTTATTTTATTTAGGTTTTTAATTTTCAGGATTATTTTATTTTTAGTTTAGTTTAGGTTTTTATTTATTTAGTTCTTATTTGTTTTTTTATTTAATTTTTAGGTTTAGGTTTTTCTTTTAGTTTATGTTTGGTTTTATTTTTATTTATTTTTTATTTTATTTTATTTTATTTAGGTTTATGTGTTTTTATTTAATTTATTTTTAGGTTTTATTTAGTTTAAGTTTAGGTTTTTAGGTTTTAGGTTTTACGGTATAATGTTTTGGGTATAGGGAATAGGGTTTGGGGTTTAGGTTTTAGGGTCTAGGGTTGTAGGTTTTAGGGTTTAGGGTTTAGGGTTTTAGGGTTTATAGTTTAGGGTTTAAGGTTTTCTTCTTATTTTTTATATTTTTATATTTATATATTATTATATATTTTTTTTTCTAAATTAAGTAAAATGGTAGGTTTTGTTTATTTTAGTTTATTTAGTTTATATTTTAGTTTATTTTATTTTTTATTTTTTACTTAGGTTTATTTATTTATTTTACTTAGTTTATTTTATTTCTTATAGATTTTTTTAGTTTTTTTTTTGGTTTAGGTTTAGGTTTAGGTTTATTTTTTGTTTAGTTTTATTTTATTTTATTTTATTATTTTAGTTTAATTTTTTTATTTTATGTTTAGTTTATATTTATATTTTATTTTTTAGTTTTTATTTTAGGTTTTAGGTTTATACTTTAGATTTATTTTTAGGTTTTGTTTTTTTTTTTTAAGGTTTAAGTTTATTTAGTTTATTTTATTTTATTTAGTTTAGGTTTAGGTTTAGGTAGAGTATATTTTAGGTTGAGGTTTTGTTTCTATTTATTTTACTTTAGGTTTATTTTATTTTTATTTTAGGATTAGGTTTTTTTTTTAAGTTTGGGTTTAGGTTTTATTTTTTATTGATTTTTAGGTTTTATTTTTAAGTTTATTGTTTAGGTTTTGGTTTTTATGTAATTTTTATTTTATTTTATTTTTATTTTACGTTTAGGTTTTATTTTATTTAAGTTTATTTAGGTTCATTTTATTTAGGTTTTTTTAGGTTTATTTTATTTTATTTAGTTTAGTTTATATTTTCATTTATTTTTATTTAGTTTATATTTTAAATTTTGTTTAATTTTTTTTAGTTTTAGTTTTAGGTTTAGCTTTAGGTTTAGGTTTCAGTTTAGGTTGTTATTTATTTTTATTTTTTTATTTTATTTATGTTTAGAATTTTTTTTACTTATTTTATTTTTAGGTTTTAATTAGTTTAATTTATGTTTTTAGGTTTTTAGGTTTTTAGTGTTTAGGATTTAGGGTTTAGGGGTTTAAGGTTTAGGGTTTAGGGTTTAGGATTTACGATTTACATTTTATTTATTTTAGTTTAGATTATTTTAGTTTAGGTTTATATTTATTTTATTTTCTTTATTTTAGGTTTAGGTTTTTTTTTTCTTTTTTTAGGGTTTAGGTTTTATTTTTTATTTAATTTTAGGTCCTCTTTTTTGGTTTAGTATTTAGGTTTAGGTTTGCTTAGGGTTATGGGTTTCCTTTTATTTTTTTATTTTTATTTTTTATTTTTATTTAAATTAAGTGAACTAGTAGGTTTAAGTTTATTTAGTTTATTTTTTATTCATTTAGTTTATTTTATTTTTTTATTTTTATTTAAGTTTATTTATTTATTTGATTTTGTTAAGTTTATTTATTTTTGATTTATTTATTTTAGTTTAGGTTTTATATTTTAGTTTATTAATTAGGTTTAGGTTAAGGTTTAGGTTTAGGTTTATCTTTTATTTTAGTTTCATTTTTATTTTATTTTTTAGGTTTTAGTATTATTTTTATTTTTAGGTTTAGGTTTATGTTTTTATTTTATTTTTTTAGTTTGAGGTTTTAAATTTTAATTTTAGATTTATTATTAGGTTTTATGTTTTAGTTTAGGCTTAGGCTTAGGTTTTATTTATTTTTAGTTTATTTTATTTTAATTTTATTTTAGGTTTAGGTTTTCAATTTTTTTTAGTTTAGGGTTTAGGTTTTACCTTTTATTTATTGTTAGGTTTATTTTTTAGGTTTAAGTTTTTATTTAGTTTTTATTTTATTTTAAGATTATTTTATTTTTGTTTTAGGTTTAGTTTTAATTTTATTTAGGTTTTTTATTTTTTTAGACTTGTTTAGGTTTTTAATTTTTTTTAGTTTACTTTTTATTTTCTTTTTAGGTTTAGGTTTAGGTTTCAGTTTTATTTTAATTTTGTTTAGGTTTTTATTTTATTTTATTTTTATGTTTTACTTAATTTAAGTTTAGGCTTTTAACTTTTTATCGTTTAGGGTTTAGGGTTTAGGGTTTACGGTTTAGGATTTAGGGTTTAGGGTTTAGGGTTTTAGTTTTAGGTTTTAGTATTTAAGGTTTAGGGTTTAAGGTTTAGGGTTTTAGGGTTTTAGGGTTTATGGTATAGGGTTTAGGGTTTTTAGGGTTTAGGGTTTTTAGAATTTAGGGTTTAGGGTTTAGTTTTTTGGTTTAGGGTTCAGGTTTTAGTTTAGGGTTTAGAGTTTTGGTTTTTTTTAACAGAGAACAAATTCAGATTCAACAGTTCTTCTTTTTGATTTCATTAACCAAGTAACACACCAAATTTTTTAGGACACAAGTGACAACATAGATAAAAAATGAGCATGCATAGAGCAATTCAAAAACCCTCAATAACTAGAACCGTCTTTAGTGTAAAGACACAGTTTCATAAGAAGAAAATCATATCGATCGTGTTTCACTTTCTCCAGTTCCCATTAGAACCACCCCGGCCTCTCGAGTAGTGGGATCCACCTTCATATCCTTGATCTTTCCCTCTACCACCACCATAGCTATAACCTCCGTCACTCTTCCCGCTTCCATAACCACCACTGCTCCGACCACCGCCTCCATATCCACTAACACCTCCAGATCCCCCACCACCACTGCGATAACCACGGCCTCTTCCTTTGCCTACACCACCAGATCAAGATTGAGCCTGGTTGACGATGATATTTAGGTTTAGGTTTATTAGGTTTTAGGGTTTAGGTTTTCTTTTTTATATATTTTTAGGTTTATTATTTAGGCTTAGTTTTTTATTTAGTTTTTATTTTATTTTATTTTAGGTTTATTTTATTTTTATTTTACATTTAGTTTTATTTTATTTAGGTTTTATTCTTAGGTTTATTTAATTTTTAATTTAGTTTAAGTTTTTATTTATTTTATTTTTATTTTGTTTGTTTCATTAGTTTATCTTATTTTATTTTTATGTTTAGGTTTAGGTTTCAGTTTAGGTTTTAATTTAATTTTATTATTTTATTTAGGTTTAGGTTTTTTATTTATTATATTTTTTGGTTTATTTAGTTTAGGTTTAAATTTTTATGTTTTTAGGGTTTAGGGTTTAGGGTTTAGAGTTTAGGGTTTAGGATTTTAACATTTAGGGCTTAGGGTTTAGGGTTTAGGGTTTTGGGTTTAGTGTTTATGCTTTAGGGTTTAGGATTTTTAGAATTTAGGGTTTTTAGGGTTTAGGGTTTAGGGTTAGCTTAGGGTGTAGGGTTAGGTGAGGTTTATTGTTTAAGGTTTAAGGTTTAGGGTTTTAAGGTTTAGGGTTTAGGGTTAGTTTAGGATTTAGGGTTTTAGGTTTTAGGGTCTAGGGTTTAAGGTTAGGGTTAGGGTTTAGTGTTTAGGGTTTAGGGTTTAGGGTTAGTTTAGGGTTTGGGGTTTAGGGTTTAGTGTTTAGGCTTTAGGGTTTAGGGTTTAGGGTTTAGGTTTAGCTTACGATGTCATGTTAGTTTAGGGTTTAGGGTTTAAGGTTTATGGTTTAGGATTTTTAGGGTTTAAGGTTTAATGTTAGTTTAGGGTTTTTTTTTTTTGGAAAAAAGTTAGAATTTTATTACCATAAAGGAAAAGATATAATGTCCTTAAAGGAAAAGCTTCATCTCATGAGCTACAAGAAACCTAAAGAGCTAAACCCTATCTAAATACATTAGAAAAGAAAACAAAAGAGGAAAAATAACATCTAAAAAGCATGAGAGCAAAATGACGTAGAGTAAAACAAAACAAAGCATGAAAATAGAAAAAGGTTGAGTCAGCAGCAATTTATGATTGTTTTGAGAAAGCAAGATAAGCAAGCTCCATAGAAATAATAGTAGGGATGACTGAAAATTGACCAGGCCTACGGCAAAAGTTTCAACCTATGAAAGAATTCTGCAAAAAATACTACCAAGGCAAAAGTCATAGCTAAAAAGATAAGGATAAACACAGTGAAAGGAGAGAGCTGAGAAAGAAAAGGCTCAGGCTCAGTTAAGATCATCTCAATGGGCAACAATACATATGAGCATCCAAACTTTATAAGAAGGGTTACAGTCATATGTAAAGCTACCAACCAAAGAGGGGAGGTGAGTAACATCAAAGCCATCATAGCGATACGATACATGTAGCCATCCAAGGCAAGTAATCCATAGTGATTGATCACCAAACAAATAGAAAAAAAAACCATTCAGTAGCCATTCAGGAGCTAGCCCACCAACTAAAACACATAATAGGCCAATCACATAAAGCCAACAACCAAAAGTTACGGTAGGATCATTGGCCAATAATGGAACCAATCAATAACACCCAAAACCACCACCAACATACCTAAAGGCAACAACCAAGACCACCACACACGAAAGGAAGCCACCAACCACCAGAAATCAAAAATCCCAACTTAGAAGGATCAACAAAGGTTTGGCCAACAAAGCAAAAGGCTACAACAAATTAGCTAAGAAGAAGAAAAAAACCAACAAAGAGAAAGTCAACCAACCAAGATTCCAAGGACATGTAAAAGTCCTCCCACCAAAGCAGCTAAGTAAAACATCCATAAGGCAGCCACCAAATAATATCCCATCATTAGTAACCAATAAAGGAACAATCCCCATCAGTGAGGGAAAAGTAGAAAACCCAGCAAAACACCACATAATAGAGAAACAACCAACCAATCCAACCAGCCAACATAGCCTCCTAGCCAACCACCATAACAACAAGAAACCCAAGTCAATGTAAAGACCAACAATGACCATCAAGCCAAAATCACCCAAGACAACCAGAAAAATAACACCAAAAAGCCCACAACCAGCCAACCTTGAATAATTACCAAACCCAAAGCCATTGTAGCCAAGAGAGGAAGGCTAAAATAAGAAGAGGACAAAACCAAAACCAAAAGAAACAAAACAAAATCAACAAAACTGACCACCAAGCCCCAGTCAACAAGATAGAGAATGTAATAGCCAAATAAAACCTCAATAATTCTAAAATGAGGCCAAAGATAAATGACCAATAGTCCCCTAGATATGTCACCAACAGAAAAGGAAAAAATAGCCAAAATAACCAACTAGCTAGCCAACCTAACCAGCCAATATTGCCAGTCAACCCATCCAGCCAACAAAACCACCCATTCAACCACCATAGCAGTAGATCCAAAATAGGTAAGTGAGAAACAAGCCTCAAAATGAGGTAAAACATTACAAGAGGAAAAATCAACTGCAGACAAAGCCACAACCCAATAAAAGGTTATCAAAAATAGCTAAAAAAATGTGGTAAAACCTAAGTGACAATGACCAGCCAAAATACCAAATTAACCCAGACTACAATGGCAGTAACCACCAGGGAGTAAACACCAGGCCAACCCAAAAGTAAAAGGTTAAAAGTAACAACCAGCTTTGGCCAAAGAGTGAAAATAGGCAAATAACCACAACACAAAGAGGGTTTAACAAAGGGCAAACAAAAGGAAAGGCTTATCAAAAACCAACATAAAAGAAAGAAAGCCAAGAAATTATAATCTAAGATAAGGCAATCCAGTATTATCTAGATTAACCAAGCCTCTTAATAGTTTAGGCAACGTTTGGTTGTTAAATAAAGTGAACTCAGTTAAATTGGCACCTAAATTAGCTAAGAAATCAAAACAAACATTACTTTCATGAAGGACGTGGGAAATTTTATAACAAACTTGAGAAAGAAGATTTTTTGTATGATTAAGGAGATAAAATAATTCATCATTCCCATTTATATTGGAATTAAGCATGTCAAGAAGCAAGAGAGCATCAACCTTAATCTAGATGTTGAGAAAACCTCTATTCAAATAAGTTTCATTAGCTTTATTAATAGCCATAAGCTCAACAAAAATAACAGAACAAGCTTTGGGATGATAGGAAAAAGCACAAATGACAGTACCTTTAGAATCCATAAGGTTACCACCACAGCCATATCTTTAGGTTTGATCCAATGGATAATCCGAGGACCTTTATAAAGGTCCAAGTCAGCCATAATGATACCCAATTTTTTAGCCACAAATTTATAGCCTCGAAAATGAATGTTACTAATAAGATTGGCATTAAATTGAGCAAGAATTTTTTCTTTAGTTCTAGCCAAGATTTTTTTATGGTTCATAGGAGTGCCACAATATTTAGCATCATTTTTATCCATCTAGATGAACTAGAGAAGGGTAATAGCAATTAAAACTTTGATATGACCTTTCACAGTTATTTTGAAATAAACTTCAAGAAGTTGATATAAGGAAAGAAAACCATGAAAATAGTTAGTATTAAATAAATCCTCATACTACAACCATAATTTAAAAGCAATAGCACCATTGACAAAAACATGATTTTCATTTTTCAATATGAAAGCAACAATAACATTTTGATGGTAAATGAAACCCTTTAGTCCAGAGTAAAGAGTTCATATGAATAATGTTATTCAAAATCCTCCAAGATAAAACTGAATAGGAAATGGGAATGATATTGATCCAATGTTTAATAAATATATTGGAGGGGTTCTGCTTAACTCTAATAAAATTCTGAACCTATTTAAAAACAAAATCACCATTATAAGAAAGCTTAAAAAGAATTTGATCAAGTTTGTTAGAATAAATGGGGATATTTTTAAAACTGAAAAAGAAAAATAGGGATATAATTCTCAAGTTTAATTTTATTCCAATTATTATTAAGGCAAAAAGAGTTAACTTTGATAGCAACAGTAGAGTGGGTAGATAAAAGGGTGACAATGGAGCCGTTGCCAGTCTAGTTGTCTTGCCAAAAGAAAGAAGTACCCTAATGAATACCCTAAGATTATGGAATAAAATAAATGATTATGGAAAAATAAAGACCCAAGAAATGATATCAAAGGCTTTGGTAATATCTAATTTGAAAAGAATGTTGCCCCCTCTAGTCTTGGCATCAAGATCTTGAATTAATTCTTGGGCTAGTAAAATATTATAAGAAATAGATCTATCTCCAATAAAACTAAATTAGTTGAGAGAGATAATTTTATTAAGTAAAGGATAAAGCCTGTTTGTTAGAATTTTGGAAATCAACTTATTGAAGAAGCTGCAAAGATGAATAGATCTAAAATCACTCCAATAATCTAGCTTATCTTTCTTAGGTATGAGAATGATAGAAGTACTAGAAAAATATCTAGGAAAAGGATTACCATTAAAAAAAATCAATCACAGCCTCAATCAAATCATTTTTAATGATAAACCAACATTTTTGAAAAAATTGAGTAGTGAAACCCTCTAGACCAGCAATAAAATCTATATTCATGGTATTAAGGACATGCAACATTTTCATCTTCATTAGGCACGATGGTAGAAAAATCATTATTATCATTAGTAATAATAGAAGGAATCAAATGTGATTTAGAAAATGCTTCAGAAGAGCAACTCTTACTAAGCATATTTCTAAAGTAATTAATAACTTCATAATATCATTATTCTTCATAATCCAAACACCATTATCAACTTTAATTTTTAGAATATTATTTAAAGCTTACTTTTTATTAACTAAAGCATGGTAATATCTAGTATTCTTATCACCATCCTCAATATGCTTACAAGTAGCAATTTGGCACAAGTAAGTCTCTTCCATATTTTTGAAGTTAACAAGTTTGTCTTTCGCCTCAGTCAAGTCCTTAATCTTAGAAGGATCAAACATAATAGAGACTTCAAGATCATAAACCAATTTTTCCATATCTTTAATATTAGTAAAAAAGTTTTTAAAATAATGTCTATTCCACCAACCCAAATATTATTTAAGTCTTTTAAGTTTAAACCAAAGTTATTCATCCCCATAATCGAATTATGAGGATGTAAAGGTGCTTTCCAATTATTAGCCACAAACATAAAAAAAATCAATATGTTGAATCCACATGTTAAATCTAATAGTAGGATATGTAATATATTATTATCTTTAATAGAAACCAGAAGAGCATGATCAGACAAGGTTATGCTTAAATGATCAATAAAAGTAATAGGCCATTGAGTAATCCAATTAGTATTAAAAAGAATCCGATCCAACCTTTGCCAAAGTCTAGAGTTTTGCCAAGTTTAATTAGAACCCTTAATATCAATCAAATTACAATCAAGGATCATATTGGAAGAATCTTCCATGGAATGAATTTTGGGAGAGCAGCCACCACTTCATTCAAAAGAGAATAAAATTATGTTGAAATCACCACCCACAAACCAAGGTTTGTTGACCGATGTAGCAAAATTCCTCAAATTATCCCAAAGAAGATTTTTTTCAGATCTATAACAAGATGCATAAACAAAAGAGCCCAAAACATAATAGTCACCATAAGAGATTTGAGCATTGACAACTTGTTGAAAATCATCAATAATAGAAACCTCAATGAAATTATTCCAAAAATGTGAAATCTTATTTCTATCATTAGAGAAAAATTTATTGAAGCGGTCATTCTAGCAACATGGTTAATTTTATTAGCATGGATAAGAGGCTCCAAAAAAAATAAGTAATTAAATATTATGAATGCAACAAAGATTTCTAATACGATTATGAATAAAGAGGGTGTCGATCCCTCTAACATTCCAAACAAGAAAATTTAACATAATTAAAATAAAATGGGGTTAAGCAAAGGTTAATTAAGAGAAGAGTGAGAGGCTGTAGTAGATCTAGTGTTTTTGAACAATTTGGGAGAGTAATGTTTAACACTTTTTCTTTCTTTTTAGCATGATAAGATTGAAAACCATTTTCTTTTCTCTTAGAGTTGTCATCCGAGTAAGATTTAGTAACATTGGTCAGAGAGAGAGTTCACCAAGTGTTTGGATGGGAGTTCACCCTCTTCCAAATCCATATTAAGTTGACAAGTAGGATTAACATGAATATTAAGATTAGAGATGAGAGATGGTGATGATTTAGAACCATTTAAAGCACAACCAGTTAAATTCAGATCAAAGATGTTTTTAGCATGCTCAACATCATTTAAATCTTCATTAAAAGCTTCATTTTCATTGATCAAAGCTGACATATACGCAAAAATAGAATCAGAGGAAACAAAATCATCTTCCAATAACTTTGAAAATTTATTATTCTATGCATTCGAAATATTCAAATTCAGGAAGGAAAAAGAGTTAAATCATCCTTCCTATTTTGAAAATCTGTCGAAACTATATCAACAGTAGAGTCAAAACTTATTCAATAGGATTAACCCCGATATCCAAGAAATCAACCTCAATAATAGCCTTCATACTATTCTTAGGATCCAAGGTTGATTTCTGAACATAAGTAGGGATCAGCTTATGGTTAGGAACAACATTCTCTTTAGGAGGATTTCATTTTCTTAAGTGGGGATGGAGAATAAAACATTCCAAATTGTAATGACCATGAATTTTACAGTGGGAACAAAAAACTAGAAGGTTCTCTAATTCAACCTTGTGTGAATACCCATATTTTTGAGAGCTAATCCAAACTTCCTTAGGGTATTTTTTTAGTTATGTCTAATTACATGAGGATCTGAGCCATTAAAGGGCGAGATTGCTCAGCAGTTGCTTGGTCGAGTTGCAAAGGATGACAAAATAAAGCCTTGATAAAAAAAAGCACATGATGGGTACCAAAATGAATGCACATATTAGGAAGAGATAACCACACAGGGATAATAGGAGATTCTTCCTTAATGTAAAAAGGGGTGACCACTTCAACAAATGCATTTGATAATTAATGATGAAGTAAGAACAATGCAAAAAAAACACATGAATAATCCTGATCATTAGAAAGTTGAATCAAGATATGTGGAGGGTCAATAAGACCAATCAAGAAAGCACCCATAAGCTTGAGATTATGGAAAAAAGAGCGAATCTTATCCAAATTTGGATGATGCAAAGCAAATTTATCTACAAGAAAAAATCAAAGGGTTTCTCCAACTTTTCAACATCCACATCAAAGCACATTACGATCAAAATACCTCTAAAATTCTTTGAAATGAGATTAACCGAATCAACAGAGGGAGAAGTCTTACCAGAGAGAACTTCCTTAAAATATTTAGTAGAAGAAGCAGCATTTAGACCACCAAGCCCCAAAGTGTTTGATTCCCTAGCCGAAGCATCCATAATTTGAGGTGGAGCTCAAGGGCATCCGTGATCAATGATGAAGCATCATGCAAATGGCCAGATGCCATTCAAGCCTTGGAATTTAGTTGAAACTAAGGCCAATGTCATAGAAATCCATAGTCGTGGATGCGCCACCAAGAGGGATTCAAAAACTGCCAGAGAATGAGAGAGCGCTCAGGAAGGGATAGGGGTTTGGGTTAAGGGTTTAGGAGTAGTTTATGGTTTAGGGTTTAGGGTTTAAGGTTTAGGGTTTATTAGGGATTAGGGTTTAGGGTTTAAGGTTTAGGGTTTAGGGTTCTAGGGTTTAGGGTTTAGGGTTTAGGGTTTAGGGTTTTAGGGTTTAGGGTTTAGGGTTCAGGGTTTAGGGTTATAGGTTTAGGGTTTAGAGTTTTGATTTTAGGTTTAAGATTAAGATTTTATTTATTTATTTATTTATTCTTAAATTAAGTAAACTTGTAGGTTTAGGTTTATTTAGTTTATTTTTTATTTATTTTAGTTTCTTTTAATTTTCATTTAGAATTAGGTTTATTTTTATTTTTATTTACTTTAGTTTATTTATTTTAGGTTTATTTATTTTAGTTTAGGTTTTTTTATTTTAGTTTATTTTTTAGGTTTAGGTTTATGTTTAGATTTATTTTTTAGTTTAGTTTTATTTTTATTTTATTTATTAGGTTTAGGTTTTATTGTATATTTTTAGGTTTAGGTATAGGTTTTTATTTTATTTTCCTAGGTTTAGGTTTTATGATTTTATTTTAGGTTTATGTTTACATTTTATTTTTTAGTTTAGGTTTAGGTTTATTTTTAGTTTATTTTATTTTATTTAGTTTAGGTTTAGGTTTAGGTTTAGTTTATTTTAGGTTTAGGTTTAGGCTTTATTTACATTTGTTTAGGTTTAGGTTTATTCTATTTTTATTTTAGGTTTAGTTTTTTCATTTTAGGTTAAGGTTTAGATTTTATTTTACATTTATTTTTAGGTTTTATTTTTAGATTTACTATTTAGGTTTAGGTTTTTATTTAGTTTTTATTTTATTATATTTTAGTTTTATATTATTTTTATTATAGGTTTAGTTTTTATTTATTTTAATTTAATTTAGTTTTTATTTTTTATTTTAGTTTCTTTTTAGGTTTAGGTTTAAGTTTAGGTTTAGGTTTTAGTTTATGTTTCTATTTTATTTTATTTTTTATTTCTTTTTCTGGTTTAGTTTTTGTTTATTTATTTTATTTTTAGTTTTAATTGGTTTAGGTTTAGGTTTTTAGCTTTTAGGGTTTAGGGTTTTTTTGGGTTTATGGTTTAGGGTTTAGGCCTTAGGGTTTAGGGTTTAGGGTTTATGGTTTAGGGTTTAGGGTTTAGGATTTTAGGGTTTAAAGTTTAGGGTTTAGGGTTTAGGGTTTTTATGATTTATGGTTTAGAGTTTAGGATTTAGGTTTAGGGTTCAGCTTTTATTTTAGGGTTTAAGGTTTTTGGTTTTTTTAATCGATAGAGAACAAATTCAGATTCAACATTTCTTCTTTTCGATTTCATTAAAAGTAACAAACCAAGTTTTTTAAGACACAAGCAATGACATAGATAAAAAAATGAGCACACATAGAGTAAATAATAAGCCCTATATAAGTAGAATCGTCTCTACTGGAAAGGCATAATTTTATATATAGTAGATTGGATCAATCATTCTTAACTTTCTCCATTTCCCATCAAAACTACCCTGGCCTCTCGAGTAGTGGGATCCAACATCATATCCCCGATCTCTCCCTATGCCATCACCTTGGCTGTAACCTCTGTCACTCTTTCCTCCTCCATAACTGCCATTGATCCAACCACCACCACCATACCCACCAGCACCTCTAGGTCCCCCACCACCACTGCTATAACTGCCACCTCCGCTTTTGCCTCCACCACTAGATCTAGACTGAACCTAGTTGACGATGATGTTCCTATCATGAAGGTTTTACACATTCTTAGTGTTTTGGTTTAGGTTTATTAGGTTTTAGGGTTTAGGTTTATTTTTTGTAATTTATGTAGTTACTTTAGGATTAGGTTTAGGGTTTAGGGTTTAGGGTTTTAGGTTTTATGATTTTAGTGTTTAGGGTTAAGTTTTAGGGTATAGGGTTTAAGGTTTAGTGTTTAGAGTTTAGGGTTTAGGGTTGTAGTTTTAGGGTTTAGGGTTTAGGATTTACGGTTTATAATTTAAAAAAATTAAGTAAACCGGTAGGTTTAAGTTTATTTAGTTTATATTTGATTTATTTTAGTTTAGTTTATTTTTTATTTTTATTTAGTTTAGTTTAGGTTTTTTATTTTATTTTTTTTTTACATTTATGTTTAGGTTTAGGTTTATTTTTTACTTGAGTTTGATTTCTATTTTACTTTTTAGGTTAAGGTTTTAAAATTTTTTTAGGTTCAAGTTTAGGTTTTTATTTTATTTTTTTATGTTTAGGTTTTAGGTTTTATTTTTATTTTAGGTTTTATTTTTTTACTTTAGGTTTAGGATCATTTTAGTTTATTTTATAATTTTAATTTAGGTTTTGGTTTTAGGTTTAGTTTAGTTTAGGATTAGATTTAAGTTTTATTTATTTTAGTATAGGATTAGGTTTGTTTTATTTTTATTATTTTATTTTTATTCTAGGTTTAGGTTTTCTTATTAGCTTAGGGTTTAGGTTTTATTTTAAGGTTTATTTTTTAGGCTAAGGTTTTTATTTAGTTTTTATTTTATTTTATTCTAGGTTTATTTTATTTTTATTTTACATTTAGTTTTTATTTTATTTAGGTTCTTTATTCTTAGGCTTATTTCATTTTTTTAGTTTAGTTTAGCTTTTTATTTATTTTATTTTAGTTTATTTTATTTTATTTTTAGGTTTAAGTTTAGGTTGTAGTTTAGATTTTTATTTTTCTATTATATTTTATTTAAGTTTATGTTTATCTATTTATTTTATTTTTTAGGTTTTATTTAGTTTAGGTTAAGCTTTTTAGTTTTTTAGGGTTTAGGGTTTTGGGTTTTGGGTTTAGGGTTTAAAGCTTTAGTGTTTAGTGTTTTAGGGTTCAGGGTTTAGGGTTTTTTTATTTTTATTTTTATTTTTTTATTTTATTTTTGTTTTTTTATTTTTTTTATTTTTTATTTTTTTTTTTATTTTATTATTATTATTATTATTATTATTATTATTTTTATTTTTTTATTATTATTTTTTTTCTTTTTTTTTTTGGGTTCAGGGTTTAGTGTTAGGGTTTAGAGTTTAGGGTTTAGGGTTTAGTGTTTAGGCCTTAAGGTTCAGGGTTTAGGGTTAGCTTAGGGTTTAGGGTTAGTTTAGGGTTTCAAATTCACGGTTTAGGGTTTAAGGTTCAGGCTCTAGGGTTTTAGGGCTTAGGGTTTAGTTTAGGTTAGATTAGGGTTTAGGGTTTAGTGTTTTAAGCTTTAGGGTTAAGGTTATTTTAGGGTTTAGGGTTAGGGTTAGGGTTTAATGTTTAAGATTTAGGGTTTAGGGTTCAGGATTTAGGGATTAGTATTTAGGGTTTTTTAGGGTTTAGGGTTGTAGGTTTAGGTTTTAAGGTTAAGGGTTGGTTTTATGGTTTACGGTTTAGGGTTTAGAACTTAGGGTTTAGGGTTTGGGGTTTAGGTTGTAGGGTTTTTTTTTTAAAAATAATTAAATTGGTAGGTTCAAGTTTATTTAGTTTATGCTTTATTTACTTGAGTTTATTTTATTTTTTATTTTTATTTAGGTTTATTTTTTATTTTTATTTAGTTTAGTTTATTTATTTTATGTTTATTTATTTCAGTTTAGGTTTTTAAGTTTAGTTTTTTTATAGGTTTAGGTTATTTTTTAGTTGAGTTTTATTTTTATTTTTTATTTTAGGTTTAGGTTTTATTTTTTATTTTTAGGTTTAGGTTTAGGTTTTTGTTTTAGTTTTTTAGGTTTAGGCTCTAGGTTTTATTTTATGTTTATTTTTAAGTTTTATTTTTTAGTTTAGGTTTAGGTTTATTTTTAGTTTATTATGTTTTATTTAGTTTAGGTTTAGGTTTTACATATTTTCATTTAGTTTATCTTAGTTTAGGTTTAGGTTTATTTTATTTTACTTTTATTTTAGTTTAAAGTTTTTTTTTTTATTTTAGGGTTTAGGTTTTATTTTATATTTATTTTTAGGTTTTTTTAAGGTTTATTTTTTAGGTTTAGGTTTTGATTTAGTTTTTAATATATTTTATTTTAAGTTTTAATTTATTTAGGTTTTTTATTCTTAGGTTTATTTTATTTTTTAGATTATTTTAGGTTTTCATTTAATTTATTTTAGGTTATTTTATTTTTATTTTATTTCATTTTTATTTCATTTTATTTAGGTTTAGGTTTTATTTATTTATTTAATTATTAGGTTTTATTTAGTTAGATTTAGGTTTTGGGTTTTTAGGGTTTAGTGTTCATGGTTTAGGGTTTAGAGTTTAGGGTTTAGGGTTTAGGGTTTTAGGGTTTAGGGTTTAAGGGTTAAGGGTTTATGATATAGGGTTTAGGGTTTAGGGTTTACTATTTAGGGTTTAGGGTTTATGTTTTGAGGGTTTATAATTAGTTTAGGTTCAGGGTTTAGGGTATAGGGTTTAGTGCTAGTTTAGGTTTTAGGGTTTACAATTTTACAGTTTCAGCTTTAGGGTTTAGGGCTTAGGGTTAGGGTTTATGGTTTTGGGTTTTGGGTTTAGGGTTTAGGGTTTAGGGTTTAGGGTTAGTTTTAGGGTTTAGGGTTTAGGATTTAGGGTTTAGGGTTTACTATTTTTTTAATTAAGTAAACTAATATGTTTAAGTTTAGTTATTTAATTTTTTGTATGTTTTAGTTTATTTTAGGGTTTAGGGTTTAGGGTTTAGTTTAGTTTATATTTTAGGGTTTAGGGTTTATTTAGGTTAGGGTTTTAGGGTTTAGGTTTAGGGTTTACGGTTTTCTAGGGTTTAGGATTTAGGGCTTAAGGTTTATGGTTGTAGATTTAGTGTTGTAGGTTTAGGGTTTAATGTTAGTTTTGGGATTTAGGGTTTAGTGTTTAGGGTTTACAATTTAGGGTTTAGGGTTTAGAATTTAGGGTTTAGATTATGTTTTTTTAAAGTTAAGTAAATTGATAGGTTTAGGTTTATTTAGTTTACTTAGTTTATATTTTTATTTTAGTTTAACTTATTTTTATTTTTATTTTGATTTATTTTTTATATTTATTTAATTTAGTTTCTTTTTTTAGGTTTAGGCTTAGTTTTAGGTTTAGGTTTATTTTTTTAGTTGAGTTTTATTTTTCTTTTATTTTTTAGGTTTAAGTTTTAAGGTTCTTAGGGTTTAAGTTTAGGTTTAAGGGTTTAGGGTTTAGGATTTAGGGTTTAGTGCTTAAGCTTTATGGTTTATGGTTTTTAAGGTTTAGGGATTAGGGTTTAGGGTTTAGGGTTTAGGGTTTATAGTTTTGGGTTTTGGGTTTGGGGTTTAGGGCTTTAGGGTTTATGGTTGTAGGTTTAGGGTTTTGGGTTAGAGTTTAGGGTTAGGGTTTTGTTTTATTTATTTTTTTTTTTTATGTTTTTGTTTCTTAAATTTTTAGGGTTTAGGGTTTAGGTTTAGGTTTTAGGTTTAGGGTTTAGGTTTTTGTTAGGTTTATTTTTAAATTAAGTAAACTAGTAGGTTTATATTTTTTTAGTTTATTTAGTTTATTTTTTATTTATTTTTGTTTATTTTATATTTTATTTTTATTTAGGTTTAATTTTTATTTTTATTTATTTTATTCTATTTATTTTAGGTTTATTTATTTTAGTTTAGGTTTTTTATTTTAGTTTATTTTTTAGGTTTAGGTTTAGGTTTATGTTTATTTTTTTAGATTGGTTTTATTTTTATTTTATCTTTTAGGTTTAGGTTTTATTTTTTATTTTTAGATTTAGGTTTAGGATTTTATTTTGTTTTTTTAGGTTTAGATTTAGGTTTTCATTTTAGGTTTATTTTTATATTTTATTTTTTAGTTTAGGTTTAAGTTTATTTTATTTTATTTAGTTTAGGGTTTAGATTTAGTTTATTTTAGGTTTAGGTTTTTTCTATTTTAGTTTAGTTTGTTTTTGTTTAAGTTTAGGTTTTTTTTTTTTTAGTTTAAGGTTTAGGTTTTATTTTTTATTTATATTTAGCTTTATTTTTTTAGGTTTAGGTTTTTATTTAGTTTTTAGTTTATTTTATTTTAGTTTTATTTTTCATTTACTTTAGGTTTTATTAGGTTTTTTATTTTTAGGTTTATTTTATTTTATTTGTTTAGTTTTGGTTTTTATTTATTTTATTTTATTTTAGTTTTTATTTCTTATTTTAATTTATTTTTAGGTTTAGGTCTAGGTTTAGGTTTATGTTTTAGTTTTGCTTTTTATTTTATTTTATTTTTTATTTTATTTAGGTTTATTTTTTTATTTTTAGGTTTTATTTAGTTTAGGTTTAGGTTTTTAGGCTTTTAGGGTTTAGGGTTTAGGGCTTAGGGTTTTGGGGGTTAGGGTCGTAGGTTTTGGGGTTTAGGGTTTAGGGATTAGGGTTTAGGGTTATATTTTTTTCCATTTTTTATTTTTTATTTTTTATTTTAAGGGTTTAGGATTTAGGGTTTAGTGTTTATGGTTTAGGTTCTAGGTTTAGGGTTCATGTTTTTGTTTAAGGTTTTTAGTTTTTTTTAATAGAGAACAAATTTAGATTCAACATTTCTTATTTTTGATTTCATCAACCGAGTAACACCCCAAGCTTTCTAATACACAAGCGATGACATGGATAAAAAATGAGTACGCATAGAGAAAATTAAAAACCTAAGATAACTAAAATTGTCTCTAATGTAAAGACAGTTCCATATGCAGTAGATCAGATCAGTCGTTCTTCAAATTCATTAGTTCCCATCAGAACGATCCTAGCCTCTAGAGTAACGGGATCCACCACCCTATCCAGATCTCTCTCTCTATCACCACCATGACTGTAAACTCTATTGCTCCTCCACCTATAACCCTGGCTTTCACCACCTCATATCCAGATGTTCAAATCCCCACCACCGTGACAACCTTTTCCATTTTTTGATCTTGCACGGTTGATGTTCCTACTATCAAGGTTCTGCCCATTCAAAGGGTTTAAGTTTTGGTTTTGGTTTATTAGGTTTTAGGGTTTAGTATATTTTTTTAATTTATTTAATTACATTAGGTTTAGGTTTAATGTTTGGGGTTTAGGATTTAGGGCTTAGGGTTTAATGTTTAGGGTTAGGGTTTAGGGTTTAGGGTTTTAGGGTTTATGCTTTCAAGGTTTAGGTTTAAGGTTTAACATTTAGGGTTTAGTGTTTTTTAGGGTGTAGGGTTTAGGGTTTAGGATTTAGGGTTATAGGTTTAGTGTTGTAAGTTTAGGGTTTAGGGTTTAGGGTTAGTTTTAGCATTTATGGTTTAGGGATAGGTTTATTTTTATTTTTTTATTTTTTTTTTTTTTATTTTTTTAAATTAAGTAAAGTGGTAGGTTTAGGTTTATTTAGTTTATTTTTTATTTATTTTAGATTATTTTATTTTTTATTCTTATTTAGGTTTATTTTGATCTTTATTTAGTTTAGTTTATTTATTTTAGGTTTATTTATTTTAGTTTAGGTTTTTATGTTAGTTACTTTTTTAGGTTTAGGTTTAGGTTTAGGTTTGTTTTTTAGTTTAGTTTATTTTAAATTTATTTTTTAGGTTTAGGTTTAGTTTTTTATTTTACATTTTTAGGTTTAAGTTTTATGTTTTTATTTTAAGTTTATTTTTAGGTTTTACTTTTTAGTTTAGGTTTAGGATTAATTTTAGTTTATTTTATTTTTTTAGGGTTTGGGTTTAGGTTTAGGTTTAGTTTATCTTAGGTTTAAGTTTAGGCTTTATTTATTTTAGTTTAGTTTATTTTAGTTTAGGTTTAGGTTTACCCCAACACAGTTGATCTACCACCTCCATCTTGCCTCCACCAGGATATAGCACGGTTGACGGTGATGTTCCTGTCGTCAAGGTTCTGCACATTCTTAGGGTTTAGGTTTAGGTTTAATAAGTTTTACGGTTTAGGTTTATTTTTTTAATAAATTTAGTTAATTTAGGTTTAAGTTTAGGGTTTGGGATTTAGGGTTAGGGTTTAGGGTTTTAGGGTTTAAACTTTTAGGGTTTAGGATTAGGGTTTAATGTTTAGGGTTTAGGGTTTCTAGGGTGCAGGGTTTAGGGTTGTAGATTTAGGGTTTAGGGTTAGTTTTAGGGTTACAATTTATTTATTTATTTATTTATATTTTTTAAAATTTTGCAAACTCATAGGTTTAGGTTTATTTAGTTAATTATTTTATTTATTTTAGTTTATTTAATTTTTATTTTTATCTTTTTTTAGTTTAGTTTATTTATTTTAGTTTAGGTTTTTATTTTAGTTTATTTTTTAGGTTTAGGTTTAGGTTTATTTTTTTAGTTTAGTTTTATTTTTATTATATTTTTTAGGTTTAAGTTTTATTTTTCATTTTTAGGTTTAGGTTTAAGTTTTTATTTTTTAGGTTTAAGTTTTAGCTTTTATTTTAGTTTTATTTTTAGGTTTTATTTTTATGTTTAGGTTTATTTTTAGTTTATTTTATTTTATTTAGTTTATTTTAGGTTTAGGTTTAGGTTTAGGTTTAATTTTATTTTATTTAAGTTTAGTTTTATTTTATTTTTAGCTTTTATTTAGGTTAGGTTAAGGTTTTTAGGTTTTTAAGGTTTAGTGTTTAGGGTTTGGTGTTTAGGGTTATAGGTTTTAGGGTTTAGGTTTTAAGTTTTGGTTTTAGTGTTTAAAGCTATGATTTTTTAATTTTTTTTTTATTTTTTTATTTTTTTTAGGGTTTAGGGTTTAGTTTGTGATTTGTGGACTAAGTTTTTTTATTTTTTTATTTTTTTTTTGGTTTGTAGGATAAGGGTTTAGGGTTTAGGTTTTGGGTGTAAGGTTTAGGTTTTAGTTTAGGGTTTAGGATTTTTTGGTTTTTTTTAAAGAGAACAAATTCAAATTCAACATTTCTTCTTTTCAATTTCATCAACCAAGTAACACACCAAGTTTTTTAAGGCACATGCGATGACATAGATATAAAATGAGCATGCATAGAGCAAATCAAAAACCATAGATAACTAGAATCATTTCTACTGTAAAGACACATTTCCATATGTAGCAGATCGGATCGGCCATTCTTCTATTTCTCCAGTTCCTATTAGAACCACCTTGACCTCGAAAGTGTGTGATCCACCATCATGTCCCCAATCTCTCCCTCCACCACCACCATGGCTATAACCTTTGTTCTCCCGCCACCATAACCACCACTACTCCGACTACCACCTCCATATCCACCAACATCTCCAGATCCCCCACCACCCACTATGATAACTGCCACCTCTGCCTTCACCTCAGCCGCTAGATCTAGACTGAGCCTAGTTGATGGTGATGTTCCTACCGTCAAGATTCTACCCATTCTTAGGGTTTAGATTTATTTTTTTACTTTATTTAGTAAATTTAGATTTAAGTTTAGGGTCTGGGGTTTAAGGTTTAAGGTTTAGGGTTATAGTTTAGGGTTTTAGGGTTTATGGTTTTAGGGTTATGGTATAGGGTTTAGCATTTAGGGTTTAGGGTTTTTTTGGGTGTAGGGTTTAGGGTTAGAGTTTATTTATTTCAAATTAAGTAAACTCATAGGTTTAGGTTTATTTAGTTTATTTAGTTTATGTTTTTATCTATTTTAGTTTATTTTATTTTATATTTTTATTTAAGTTTATTTTTATTTTATTTAGTTTAGTTTAATTATTTTAGGTTTATTTATTTTAGTTTAGGTTTTTAATTACTGCTTATTTTTGGGATTAGGTTTAACTTTAAGTTTACTTTTTAGTTTAGTTTTATTTTTATTTAATTTTTTAGGTTTACATTTTATTTTTTATTTTTAAGTTTAGGTTTAGGTTTTAATTTTACATTTTTAGGTTTAGTTTTAGGTTTTTATTTTAGGTTTATTTTTAAGTTTTATTTTTTAGTTTAGGTATTATTTTTAGTTTATTTTATTTTATTTAGTTTAGGTTTAGGTTTAGGTTTAGTTTATTTTAAGTTTACGTTTAGCTCTTATTTATTTTAGTTTAGTTTATTTTAGTTTAGATTTAGGTTTATTTTATTTTTATTTTAGGTTTAAGGTTTTTTTGTAAAGTTTGGAGTTTTGATTTTATTTTTAATTTATTTTAGGCTTTATTTCACTTTTAGGTTAAGGTTTAACTTTATTTTTTATTTTATTTTATTTTTTTTTTTTTTGTTTTAGGTTTTTATTTTATTTAGGTTTCTTTTTTTATTTTAGTTTAGGTTTTATTTATTTTATCCTTTATTTTTATTTTTATTTCATTTTCTTTATGTTTAGGTTTAGGTTTTAGTTTATATGTTTTATTTTATTTTATTTTATTATATTTTAGTTTAGGTTTTCTAATTTATTTTATTTTATGTTTTATTTAGTTTAGGTTTTAGTTTAGGATTAGTTAGAGTCAGTATTTTATGGCTAGGGTAGGTTTTAGAGGCCCAGGGCCCAGGTCATCTGTGGCTCAGGTTTAGGGTTTGGGTGGTCAGTAGGCTGCCTATGGCTCAGGATCTGGGGCCTAAGGTGGAGTTATATTTAGGGCCTAGGGTCAGGTTATGGTGCAGGCCCAGGGTAAGGTCTGAGTCAGTTTTAGGGCCCAGGTCAGTGTATTTAGTTTTAGTATTTATTTTATTTTGAAAGCCACAAACCATGAGGTTTTGTTTAATTAGTTTGTTTTTATTTATTTTAGTTTATTTTATTTTATATTTACATAAGTTTATTTTAAGTTTATTTATTTAGTTCATTTATCTTAGGTTTATTTATTTTAGTCCAGGATTTTATTTTAGTCTGTCAGGTTTAGGTTTAGTTTATTTCTTTAGTTTTATTTTTTACTTTTATTTAGCTAGTTTTATTTTTTATTTTTTTATTTTTTTAAGTTTAGGTTTAGGTTTTAGGTATTTATTTTAGGTTTATTTTTTGTTTTCATTTTAGTTTAGGTATAGGATTATTTTTAGTTTATTTTATCTTATTTAGTTTTGGTTTAGGTTAAGGTTTAGTTTATTTTATATTTCGCTTAGGTTTTATTTATTTTATTTAGTTTATTTTATTTTTTTTAGCTTTAATCTTATTTTAATTTAGTTTAGGATTTTTTTTTTTTCATTTTAGGTTAAGTTTTTTATTTTTTTATTTTTAGGTTTTATTTTTTTTTGTTTATCTTTAGGTTTAGGTTTTTATTTATTTTTTATTTTAGTTTATTTTAAGCTTTTTATTTTATTTTAGTTTGTATATTTTATTTATGTTTTTTTATTTATTTTTAGGTTAGTTTATGTTTTTTATTTATTATATTTTAGTTTAGTTTTCATTTTTTTATTTTATTTTTTAGGTTTAAATTTAGGTTTAGGTTTAGTTTTTAGTTTATGTTTTATTTTATTTTATTTTGGTTTAGGTTTATTTATTTATTTTATTTTTAAGTTTTTCTTAATTTAGGTTTAAGGTTTTAGGTTTTTACGATTTAGGGTTTAGGGTTTAGGGTTTTGTGTTTTGGGTTTGGGGTTTGGGGTTTGGGGTTTATGGTTGGGGTTCAGGTTTGAAGGTTTAGGGTTTAGGGTTTAGGGTTTAGGTTTGGGTTTAGGGTTTTGGGGGGTTTAGGTTTTTAGGGTTTAGGTCTGTGGTCTGTGGTCGTAGGGTTTAGAGTTTAGGTTTATGGTTTGTTTTAGATGTTTAGGGTTAGTGGTCAAGAGAAGGGTTACAATTACATATAATGCTACTATCTAAGAGAAGAAAGAGTGGGAAACATCAAGGCCATCAAATCTAGCATACCTTATGTAACCCATCATCTGAAGTCCTTCATTCAGCAACGCTGCAAAATCTTCAAAATAGAAAACATAACAGCCAATCACCAAGCCACAAGAATAACCAAACCTAATAAGGCAGATAATCAACCAACCATCAGGGATAGTAGCAATGCAGTAGAAGCACCACCAAAGCCACCACAAAAAAATAATAATAAAATCCAAAAGAGCATGCATCGCAACAACACAAACTAGAGATAAATAAAAGCAAAAAGAAAAACACAAGTGCTCATATCCTTCACCAACAAAGCAAAAAAATGAACCACTGAAAACACCCAGCCTAACTACAAAGGTGGGCAAGAAGGTCGCCACCTAACGTAAAAAGGGGTCAACTATACCAAGAGAGAAACAAAGTAGAGGAAACTAGAAACACATGTCATAGAAACACCGAATGTTCCTAGAATAGTCACCAAAGGAGTAGGAAAAATTGACCAAATAGCCACCCCTCCAACCAACCTAGCTAGTCAATGAAACCAACCAAACTAGCTAGCCAACATATCCTCCTAGCCAACCACCACAGCAGTGGAAAACCCAAGTTAGTGTAAAGACCAACAACAGTCATGAAAACAAAATTACCTAAGACATCTAGGGAAAGGCTTATAAGCTACCAAACCCAACCAAGAAAAAAGAAAATCCAATCCAGGTAAAGAACATCTAGCGAAACACAAAAGGTACAAAGTCCAGTAAGACAGACTATAAGCAAACCAATAGGAACAATAATAATAAAGGCACCCAAGGACAACTAACAGCCACAAAATAGCCATCAACCAGCCAATCCAGGATAATACCCAAAGCTACTACAGCCAAAAGAGGAAGGCCAATACAGTAAGAGGTTAAAACTATAAACATTAGAAATAAAAAAAAATCAATAAAAATAACCACCAGGCCCTAGTCAACAAAACATAGAAAATAATAGCGAACTAATAACCTCCACCATGCTAAAATCAAGCCCTAGATAAACCACCAACAACCCCCTAGATTAGTCACCAACAAAAAGAATGAAAAAATAGCCAAAATAGCTAGCCATACAACCAACCGAAGTAGCCAAAACTGCCAGCCAACCTAGCCAGCCAACAAAGCCACCCTGTCAACCACCAAAATAGCACCAAAAAAAAGGCAAAACCCATACAGAATGAAAAACCTACAGCAGCCAAAGCTACAACCCAAAAGGAGGATATAAAAAATAGCCAAGGAAAAATTATGGTAAACACCCTAAAGCATGAGTTACTAAGCTTAAAAAAAACCAAAACAACCTAGGCTGCACTTACAATAACCACTAGGTAGCAAAAACCAAACCAACCTAAAAGTAAGAGATCAAAAACATAACCTAGCTTAGGCCAATGAGAGAAAATAAGTTGATAACCACAACCCAAAGAAGGTTGAACAAGGGCAAACCAAAAGCAAAAGATCATCAAAATCTAATAGAAAAAAACCAAGCTACGAATTTCTAATATGAGATAAGGCAATCTAGTATTATCTAGATTAACCAAACCTCTTAATAATTTAAGCAATATTTGGGTGTTAAATAAAGTGAACTCAGTTAAGTTGGCACCAAAGTTAGCCAAATAATCAGCACAAGCATTACATTCACGATGGATGTGGGAAATTTTAAAAGAAACTTGAGAAAGAAGATTTTTAGAATGACTAAGAAGACAAAATAATTTAGCATTCCCAATTTTATTGGAATTAAGCTTGTCAAGAGGAAAGAGAGCATCAACTTCAATCCAGATGTTGAGGAAACCTCTAATCAAATAAATTTCAATATCTTTATTAATAGCCATAAGCTCAGCAAAAATAATAGAATAGGCTTTGAGAGGATATGCAAAAGCACAAATGACAGTGCCTTTATAATTCCTAGGATTAACACCATAGCCATATTTATTGGAGGCAACATAACCATCAGTATTCATTTTAATCAAATTGTCTATAGGTTTGATCCAATGGATAATCCTAGCACTTTTATAAGAGTCAAACTTAGGCAGAAAGATAGACAATTTTTTAGCCACAAATTTATAACCTTTAAAATGAATATTACTAACAAGATTGGCATTAAAAAGAGCATGAATTTTTTCTTTAGTTCTAGCTAGGATACTTTTATGGTTCATAGGAATACCATGATATTTAGCATCATTTCTATCCATCTAGATGAACAAGATAGGGGTACTATCAATTAAAGCTTTGGTATGACATTTCATTGTATTTTTGAAATAGACCGCAAGAAGTTGATATAAAGAAAGAGAACACTAGAAATAGTTGGTATTAAATAAATCATCATATTAAAACCATAGTTTAGAAATAATATTTATAGAAACATGATTTACATTTTCAATATGAAAGCAACAATAGCACTTTGAAAGTAAGTAAAACCCTTTAGTCCAGAGCAAAGAGTCCACAGGAATAAAGTTATTCAAAATCCTAAAAAGCTAAAACTAAATAGGAAATGGGAATGATACTATTCTAAAAATTAATAAAAACATTAGATGGGTTCTGTTTATCTCTAATAAAATTCCAAACCTCTTTAAGTACAAAGTCACCATTATAAGAAAGCTTAAAAAATTTTTGGTCAGGTTTGTTAGAAGAAATGGGGATATTTCTAAAGTTGTCAAAAAGAGAAATAGGGATATAATTCTCAAGTTTCCTTTCATTCTAATTGTTATTAAGCCAAAATAAATTAACTTTGATAGTAGTAGTTGAGTGGGTAGATAAAAGGGTATCAATAGAGCCGTTGCTAATCCAATTATCTTGCCAAAAGAAGGAAGAACCTGACTGAATACCCCAAGATATTAATGATTTGGAAACCCATTTAATGGAGCAAAGCTTTTCCAAATCGAAGAGTCACCAACTTTATAAGCATAGTTAAGGGGGTGTTTACCTTGGCAATATTTTTCCATTATAAAATCAGCTCAAAGGCTATCATTATTTCTAAAATTGCACTAGAAATGAGAGAGAATATCTTCACAAATAGTTTGCAACCAAGAGCACCTTCTCCCACAAGACCACAACATTCATGCCAAGATGTCCAATGCCTTCTTTGGTAGAATTATTGAGCCCCAAAACATTTGTTAAGCAAATGATCAATTTTGATAAGTGTAGCATTAATCGGGATAATAGTTTGAATGAAATAAAGAGGCATTGAGTTGAGAGTGGTTTTAAGAATAGTGAGCCTACCACCAAAGGAAAGTAAATGGAATTCCCAAATAGAAATTTTATTTGAAATTTTTTGAATTATCTCATCAAAGAGATGGAAACATTTTAAGCCTTTAAAGAGTGGAGCACCCAAGTACTTAAGAGGTAAGTGTTGATGTTTAAATTAGTGATATGTAGGATTTGATTGATTTTATTATTAGAGATACTAGAGGAAGTGATAAAATAGCATTTTTTTATCATTGAAAAAAACCACTTTCTACAAAATTTATTTAAAAAAGACTTGAGATGCTTGATATGATGAATAGAAGCATTGCAAAAAATAATGAAATTATCTACAAAATGTAAATGGGAAATAGGAAGACCACCAAGAGTTTTATATTACACACTAGGATTGTTTAAGAATAAATCATTGATGCTTCTAGATAAGTACTCAATAATAATAATAAATAAATTAGGAGATAAAGGATCCCCTTGATGTAAGCCATGGGAAGAGGGAAAAATACCCAAGGCTTCCTCATTAAGTAAAATCAAAAACCAGGCATTATTAAAAAAATTTAATAAAAAAATATATTTATCAAAAAATAAATAAAATTAGAATACAAAAAGGAAATCCCAAGAGATGTAATTAAAGGCTTTGGTGATAAATAATTTGAAAATAATGTTGCCACCTGTTGTCTTGGCATCAAGATCATGAATTAATTCTAAGTAAAATATTGTCGAAATGTATCTACCTCAAAGAAAACAAGTTTAGTTGAGAGAGCTAATTCAATTAAGTAAAGGACCAAGTCTATTGGTAAAATTTTGGAACTCAACTTATTGAAGAAGGCAAAGACTAATAGGTCTAAAATCACCATAATAGTCCATATTATCTTGTAGGAGAACAATGTAGAGAAATCGATATTAGATTTGGATCATTATCAGTCAGGTCTCAGGGTTAGGGTCAGGTCAGAGGTGTCAGTCAGTGGTCAACGTGATAGGGTCCGTGGGGTCAGTGGGTCAGGTTGGGTGGGTCAGGTCAGGGGGGTCAGGGCTAGGTCATGGCTCAATGGCTGTCAGTGGGGCCAGGTGAGTCAGGACATTTATAGGAGCCAGGGGCCAGTCAGGGCTAAAGCCTGCAGATCAGGCCTGGGCCAGGGTATTAGAGCCTAGGGTCATGGCCCATGGTTATGCCTTTAGGTCAGTCGAGCCAGGGTCAGTTTTCAGTCAGTTTCCAGGGCCAGGGTCAACGCCAGGGTCGTCAGGTCAGGTCAGGCCCAATTAAATCACAGAGTCAGGGCAAGAGAGATCACTGAGCCTTCAGGTCAGGCCCGTCAGCCAGGGTCAGTCCAGGGCCTGGGTCAGGGTCTGGGTCAGTCTAGGCCAGGTCAGCCAGGATCCAGATCAGGCCCAGGTCAGGCTCAGGTTTAGCCCAGATCTGGGCAAGACGTGTCAGGTCACCTTAGGAGGATCACAACCCAGGGCCCATGGCTCAGTGGCCCAGTCATGTCAGGGCTCACGCCCAGTAAGGGCCTTGGCCCAGGCAATTCAGGATCAGGTCGAGCTCAGAACCCAGAGCCAGGGCCTGTATTTGAGCATGCCAGTCACCAGGTCAGTGGCCATTTATTCAGGGTCAGTTAGGCCAGATCAGGCCAGGGCCAGCCTGGGTCCGGGCTGTCAGTCAGGCCCAGGTAGTGGATTCAGATGATAGGGCCCAGGTCAGTGAGTGAGGTCAGGGCCTGGTTTGGGTCAGGTCAGTTTTAGCTTCATGGCTAGAGTCAGACTCCAGGCCCAGGCCTTAAGGGCCCAGGGTTGTGGTTGAGGGTCAACAGGCTCAGTGTCTCATGGCTCAGGGCCCAGGGGCCCAGGGCCCAGGATAGAGCCTGTAATCATATTTATATTTTAAAAATCAGGTTTTGGTAATTAGTTTATTTTATTTATCTTAGTTTATTTTATTTTTATTTTTATATGTAATTTATATTATTATTATTTATTTATTTTATAGGTAATTTTTTTTAGTTTATATATTTAGGTTTTATTTTAGTTTTTTAGATTTTTTATTTATATAATTTTAGTTTAGTTTCAATTATTTATTTTATTTTATTTTTTTTGGTTTAGGTTTAGCTAGGTTTAGTTTAAGTTTAGGTTTTTTATTTTATTTTATTTTGGTTTAGGTTTATTTTATTTATTTTAGTTTTTGGTTTTATTTAGTTTAGGTTTAGGTTTTTAGCTTTTCAGGGTTTAAGGTATGGGGTTTAGGGTTTAGGGTTATTTTGTTTTTGGGTTTAGGGTTTAGGATTTAGAGTTTAGGGTTTAAGCCTTAGGGTTTAGGGTTTAGGGTTTATGGTTTATGGTTTAGGTTTTAAGTTTATGGTTCATATTTTAGTTTAGGGTTTTTGGTTTTTGGTTTTTTTTTGGACAAAGATTAAATTCATATTCAACATTTCTTCTCATCATCGATCAAGTGACACCAAGTTTTTTAAGACACAAGGGACAACATAGATAAAAAATGAGGACACATAAAGCAAATCAAAATCCTTAGATAACTAGAACCGTGTCTACTGTAAAGACATAATTCCATAAGCAGTTGATCGAATCCGTTTCTTCGCTTTCAGCTCATCGAACCACTCCTCGGTAGAAGGATCCACCATCATATCCCCTGAATCTCTCTCACCGCCATGGATGTAACCTCTGTCACTCCTCCTACCTCCATAACTACCATTATGCTGACTACTACCTCCATACCCACCAACACCTCTAGATCCCACACCACCATTATAATAACTATCACCTCTGCCTTCGCCTCCACCACCAGATCTAGACTGAGCCTGGTTAACGGTGATGTTCCTTCCATGAAGGTTCTGCCCATTCTTAGGGTTTAGGTTTAGGTTTATTTGGTTTTAAGGTTTAGGTTTTTTCTAATTTATTTAGTTAATTTAAGTTTAGCAAGGTTTGGTGTTGGGCTTGTGGGTTTAGGTTTAGGGTTTAGGTTTAGGGTTTTAGGGTTTATGCTTTTAGGGTTTAGGTTTAGGTTTAGGTTTAGACTTAGGATTTATGGTTTTTTTAAAAAAATTAAGTAAACCATAGGTTTTTTTTAGTTTATTTAGTTTATTTATTTTAGTTTTAATTTTAATTTTATTTAGATTTGTTTTTTATTTCTTTTTAATTTAGTTTATTTATTTTAGTTTATCTTTTAGGTTTAGGTTTAGGTTTAGGTTTAATTTTTAGTTTAGTTTTATTTTTTTATTTAGGATTAGGCTTTATTTTTTATTTTTAGGTTTTGGTTAAGGTTTTGATTTTATTTTTTTAGGTTTAGGTTTTAGGTTTTAATTCTAGGTTTTATTTTTTAGTTTAGGTTTAGGTATATTTTTAGTTTATTTTATTTTATTTAATTTATGTTTAGGTATAGGTTTAGTTAATTTTAGGATTAGGCTTAGATTTTATTTAATTTAGTTTAGGTTTAAGTTTATTATATTTTATTTTATTTTATTTTAAGTTAACATTTTTTTTTAGTTTAGGGTTTATGTTTTATTTTATTTATTTTAGGTTTTATTTTTAAGGTTTATTTTTAGGTTTAAGTTTCATTTAGTTCTTATTTTACTTTATTTTAGGTTTATTTTATTTTATTTCAGATAGTTTATTTTATTTAGGTTTTTATTCAGGTTTTTACTTTAGTCCAAGTTAATTTTATTTTATTTTAGTTTATTTTATTTTACATGTTTAGGTTTAGTTTAGGTTCATTATATTTTATTTTATTTAGGTTTTATATTTTTATTTTATTTAAGCTCAGTCTTCATCTCAGGCCCGCCCAGGATCAGGGCCCAGGGTCAGGGTAAGGCCAGTGGCCTGGGTCAGTTGGGCTTTCTTAGGGCCGGATGGCCCAGGTCAGCTGGGCCTCAGGGTAACCCAGGGCCTGTAGCCTCTCAGGGCCCAGGCTCAGTCAGGTCAGGGCCAGGTGTGGGCCCAGGGCCCAGAGCCCAGTCAGCATGGTTGTGGCCTAGGGCCCAGTTTGGGGCCTCAGCTCAGGTCAGATCAGGCTCAGTGCCTGTAATTTAGGCAGTGGCTCAGGCCTAGGGCTCAGGGTTTTGTGGCTTTATCAGTGTGGCCTAGGGTTTTGGGTCAGGCTCATGGTCCGGTCAGGGCTAGGATTATTTTGAGTTTAGGTTTTTAGTTTTTTTTAAATTAGCAAACCCATGGTTTAGTTTATTTTAGTTTATTTTATTTATTTGAGTTTATTTCATTTTATTTTATTTAGATTTATTTTATTTTATTTATTTTATTTAATTTAGGTTTATTTATTTTAGTTTAGGTTTTTATTTTAGTTTATTTTATAGGTTTATTTTTTTTAGTTGAGTTTTATTTTAATTTTTTTTTAGGTTTGGTTTTACTTTTTTATGTTTAGATTTAGGTTTATGTTTTATTTTATTTTTAGGTTTAGTTTTAGGTTTTAATTTAAAGTTTATTTTTAGGATTTATTTTTAGATTAGGTTATTTTTTAGTTTATTATATATTTTATTTTTGGTTTAGGTTTTGTTTATTTTATGTTTAGGTTTAGTTGTAATTATTTTAGTTTAGGTTCACGATCATATTTATTTTATTTATTTTAGTTTAGGTGATATTTTAGGTTTGGTTTATGTTATTTATTTTTTTTAGGTTAGTTTATTTATTTTTAGTATTTTATTATATTTTATTTATTTTATTTTTATTTTAGGTTTATTTTTTTTTTAGTTTAATGTCCGGTTTATTTTATATTTATTTTAGGTTTTATTTTAGTTTATTTTAAGTTTTAAGTTTATTTATTTTTATTGTAGGTTTATTTTTCTATTTTATTTATTTTATTTTATTTGATTCTTAAGTTTATTATTTTATTTTGTTATTATTTTATCTTTATTTTAGGTTTAGGTTTAGGTTTTTTATTTATTATTTGTTTAGGTTTTTTTTTATTTTATCTTATATTAGGTTTTATTTTATTTTAGGTTTATGTTTTAGCATCAGGGTTTTCAGGGATTGTGGTTTATGGTCTTTAGGTTTAGGTTATGGTGGTTTAGGTCCGTATGGCCTGGTTTAGCCTCAGGCTAGGGTTTTGGCCCATGGTCAGGGCCTGTGAGAGTAGGGTCATCTTAGGGCCCAGGGTCAGCTAGTAAGGATCCCACTGGTAGGATCTTGCAGTGAGGTCACCAGTGGCTCATGGCCTTCAGAGAGGTTTAGGCTCAGGGCCTAGGGCCCATGGTCAGGAGGGCTCAGGGCCCAGGGATCAGGGCCTTGGGTTGGTCAGGTAGGGCAGTTAGGATCTAGGGCTCAGGGCATTGTGATCAGATCAGTGGTTTGGGCCTTTTTTTTGGTAGCCCAGGGTAGGGTCCAGGTTTATTTATCTTACACCAACAAGATGGTCCAGAGGTATTTAGTATTTAGTTTATTTTTATTTATCTGAGTTTATTTTATTTTACTTTATTTAGGTTTATGTTTTATTTTTATTTAGAGTTTTATTTGCATATTTTATTTTAGTCATTTAACTTAGTTTATTTTAGGTTTAGTTTTATTTTAGTTGAGCTTTTATTTTATTTTTTTTAGGTTTAGGTTTTATTTTATTTTAGGTTTAAGTTTATGTTTTTTTTAGGTTTTTTATTTTAGGTTTATTTTAGGTTTTTTAGTTTAGGTTTAGGTTTATTTTTTGTTTATTATAGTTTATTTAGTTTAGGTTTAGGTTTAGATTTAATTTAGTTTAGGTTTGGGGTTTAGGTTTTCTTTTATTTATATTTAAGTTTTATTTTGAGGTTTATTTTCGTTTAGGTTTTAGTTTTATTTTATTTTATTTTACGCTTAGTTTTATTTTTAGTTTGGTTTTTTTATTTATTTTATTTTAGTTTTATTTTATTTTATTTTATTTTAAGTTTGGATTAGGTTTTAATTTAGGTTTTATATTATTTAGGTTTAAGTTTTTTTTTTATTTTTATTAGTTTTATTTTGTCTCGAGAGATGCATTAGATTTGCCTTATGTTAAGAAAGGTAGAGGTAGACCCAAAAGACTTGATTAAGATGTATAAAAAATGACCCAAGTATACCTGAATTAAATGAGAATTGACACAAAAATAGACACAATGGAGACTAAGGATCCATGTAACCAAGTGAAAGGCCTATTGTTTGCTGTTGTTGCTGTGTTATATTTAGTTTAGTCCATGGGTTTAGGTTTAGTTTGGTAGGGTTTTAGGGTTTAAGGCTAGGGTTTAGGATTAGGGTGGGGTTTTAGGGTCAGGTGTCAGCTTTATGTTTAAGCTCATGAGTTTTTTAGGGTTAGCTTATGGTTTTAGGTTTCTGGTTTAGAGTTAACCCTGGCCTAGGTCAGTTTAGGGCCTGGCTTAGACTATTTCATGGCAATTTAGGTTTAGGGTCTTTAGGCTCAGGTCAGGGCTTGGTCAGGGTCAGGGTGGGTGGATCTTAGGGTCATAGTGGGGTAGGGCCCAGGATCCAGAGCCCAGGATAGGGCCCAGGGCCCAGGGCCCAGTTTAGGTAAGTTAGAGGGCCCAGCCTGTGGCCCAGGTCAGTGGTAAGCCCATCAGTAGATCCAGGTCTGAGGCCCAGGGCCCAAGCCAGGTCAGAAGCTCAGGTTATTAGGGCCTTGGGTAGGCTCAGTTTAGCCCAGTCACTTAGGGCCCAGTGGGGCCAGCCTCAGCTTTAGAGCCTAGGCCTTGGTCTTGGGGTTAGAAGCCAGGGTCAGGGGTCATGGTTTTTAGGGCTCAGGTCAGATCCAGGGCCCAGGGCCCAGGATCCAGCCCAGGGCCTAGAGTCAGTCAGCTCAGCCTGTGGTCTCTGGTTTAGTGGTGGTCAAGGGTTCATTGGGTGGCAGCCTGTTTAGGGCCCAGGTCTAGATCATTAGGGCCCAGGGCCTGTGTCCAGGTCAGTGGCCCAGGGCTCAGGGCCCATGGCCCAGGGCCCAGGTCAGGTGTGGCCTAGGGCCCAGCTCAGGGCCTTGGCCTGTATTTTTTTTAGGTTTAGGGTGTCATGGTCATGGTGGGCTCAGGGCTCAGTAGGCCCAGGGCCTGTACCAGGCTCAGGGTGGCCTAGGTAGTTTTTCTTTAAAATCAAAACAAAGAGGTCAAGTTTTTTTAGTTTATTTTATTTATCTGAGTTTAATATATTTTATCTATTAGTAGTTTATTTATTTTAGTTTAGGTTTTATAATTTAGTTTATTTTAGGTTAATTTATATTTAGTTATGTTTTATTTTATTTTAGGTTTATGTTTTATTTTTAGGTTCAGGTTTATGTTTTTTTTAGGCTTAGGTTTTAGGTTTTTATTTAGGTTTATTTTGAGGTTTTATTTTATAGTTTAGGTTTAGGTTTGTTTTTTATTTATTATATTTATTTTATTTAGGTTTAGGTTTGCTTTATTCTAGGTTTAGGGTTTAAGTTTTATTTTTTATTTATTTATTGGTTTTATTTTTAGGTTTATTTTCAGGTTTAGGTTTATATTTAGCTTTTATTTTTATTTTATTTTAGGTTATTTTCATTTTATTTTATGTTTAGTTTTGGTTTTTATTTATTTTATTTTAGTTTATTTTTATTTTTTATTTTATTTTATTTTTAGGTTTTGGTTTATGGTTTAGTTTAGGGTTTTATTTATTTATTTTATTAGGTCTTATTTAACTTAGGTTTAATTTTAGAGTTTAGGGTTTTAGGGTTTGGGTTTTTGGTTTTAGGGTTTAGGGTTTAGGGTTTAGGGGTTTGGGGTTTTTTTTTTTTTTGGAAACCCCATGGGGAATTTTATTGCCACAAAAAAGGGTTACAAGATCCTTAAAGGGGATAAACTCCACAACCACTTCAAAGAGCTACAATCACCTAGAAAGTAAATCCCCTATCTAAATACAACCAAAAGCAAAATAAAAGAGTAAGGAAAGCAAAATATACAAATTGATTAACAAGATAAGCCAATGGAAGATTAGTGCAAAAGCTCTCCAGGATGAGAGAATGCATGACACTATGGAGCAAACTTATAAGAGAACAAGAGAATTGCACCTGCAAAATTGTAGAAAAAAAAGAAATTAGAGCAAAGGAAGGTAATACGCAGTGGTGAAAATGAAAGCGATAAACCTAAAAGATAATAAGGAAGTGTGATAGAAGGCTCGTGCTACACACTAAGTTGGGGTAGATGCAAATATGAGCATCCATACTGAAGGGTTACATCACAAGAGCTACTACCAAACCAAAAGGAGTGAAATCATCACTCATAGCCAACAAATCAGATATCAACCATTTGTTGAAAGTCTTTTGAGCCATAGTACCGCAAAACCAAATCAAAGCCCTATACTGAATATAAAAGAAAGAAGCAAAGAGAAGAATGGGTAAGGGGATCCCATGCATAGTAAATGTCATCATATTAGGCACCATGTCATGAGAATCCCAACACAAATGAAAGTGAACCATCATTGTTAGGTATACCATATTTTTAATCAGGTCCAAGGGTTTAATTAGATCAGCATGAAGACCCACCACAGGAAAACAGCAGAAAAGGCTAGACAGATTGAAAAATGAAAGTAGCATAACAAAAAGATAATAAGGAAGTGTGAGAGAAGGCTCGTCACACTAAGTAGATGCAAATATGAGCATCCATACGTAGAAGGGTTACATCACAAGAGCTACTACCAAACCAAAAAAGAGTGAAATCATCACAGCCATCATAGCCAACAAACCTGTATATCAACCATTTGTTGAAAGTCTTTTGAGCCATAGTGCCTACAAACCAAATCAAAGCCCTATAATCAATATAAAAGAAAGAAGCAAAGAGAAGAATGGGTGGGATCCCATGCGAGTAAATGTCATCATATTAGGCACCATGTCATGAGAATCCCAACACAAATGAAAGTGAACCATCATTGTCGTATACCATATTTTAATGTCCAAGGGTTTAATTAGATCAGCATGAAGACCCACCACAGGAAAATAGCAGAAAAGGCCAGGCAGAGGTAAGAAGCATAAAAGACCAATAGAAAGACCTGCTAAAATTCAGCAAGGCAAATAAAATAGCATGGAATCAACACCATCACAAACATATGGGACAAATATTAAACAAACAGTCTTGGTAAATAGCTCAGGGATGTACCCCAGAAAAAGAAGTGCAATGAAAGAAAGTAATGCAGAAGTTAACAACCTTCATGTTACAGAAGTTAGTAACTAGCAAGTGTAAGTCAAGACAGCATATCCCAAGCCCAAATTACCACAGGAATTGCAGAAGTCTATTAGAGAGGAGATGGGAATGCAGCAGCAGATTAGATGAACCATAAGGCACAGGTAATAAGATGGTCCCCACCACAAACAACTCCAAGTAAAGATAAATATAGAGACAATCCTAAAATCAGCTTGCTAAGCAGAATACTCAGTAATCCAGTTCAGCCTACAACCAAGACAAGAATAGCTGCAGTTAGCCATAAATCCACCCATTCGAGTAAACAATGCATAGGTTAAAATCAAAGTAAAAAAGCATAATCTCGGATCTGCAAATCTAACAGTAACCAAGAGAAAGAAAATAGATAGGTAAAGTAGATCTCAAACATCGTGATAAGACAGCTTGGTAATCAACAAAACATAAAAAGCAATAGCAACAAATAGCCAACAACCACAAAGACACTGACATAGGACCAAAATCCAACAACCAACAATGAAAAATACAATTATTGCACCTACCATATGATAAGCCAGTGAAAAGAAGAGATGCAAAAAAGAAACAAAATGGGTTCAAAAGATAGTCAATATTCAAATCCTTCAAGGTAAAGATGAGCAGGCTTGCAGCTAAACCAAAATCCTTAGGAAAAGAAGACTGGAAAGAAATCATAAAGTAAGAACAATCCTACAAGAGATAATAAAAATAACTAGAAAATTGCAGTTTCTCTCCTGACAGGTTGGGAAGATGGGGTTTGCAAAATCAATCAGCAAAATAACTCCAAAAGCACCTTGCTGAGCATGATAGACATCCCCAATACCAGCTTGCTGGGCATAAAACCCAATGATCTAGTTCAGCCAACAACTAAGATATGAAAAAAAATAGCAAGTTGGCCATAAAACCACCCATTAAAAATAGACAATGCATAAGATAAATTCTAGGTAGATAATGAAGTGGTCTGGCCAAGTCTAGCTGAACCAAGATGGAAAACAATAGCGCTAGATTGCCTCAAACATGTGATGATCAGCCCTATTACAATAAAGAAAAGCAAAAGCCACCATGTAGCCAAAACCTCAAAAGAGGCTCGGATAAGATCCCAAAACCAAGCCTTGTTGAGCATTAATCCAGCTTAGCCAATAACAAGATAGTAACTACCAACAAGCTGGCCAAAAATCCACCCATTCAGAGTAAATAGTGCATAGGTTAATATCCAATTAGGCAATAGCATAATCACAGTGATCTGCACAATTCTAACAAAACCAATAAAGAAAAAATAGCACCAGATTAAGTAGACTTCAAATATCAGGTGATCAGCTATAGCCTGGTTTTAAATAGTAAAAATAGTGGGGCAACAAACAGGAAGTAATTCCAAACCTGCAGAAACAATCAGAAAAACAACAGGAAACAAACAACCACTAGCCACAAAGGCAACCTGCTGGATAATGGACCCGATAATCCAACAGCCAACAAATAAAATAGCACTACAATTATTGCACCAACCATAAGATAAGCCAAAAAAGATTAGTGGGGCAACATAGCCACAAAAGGGTTCAAAAGAAAACGATCAATGAGATCCTTCAAGACAAAGGAGAGCAGGTTAGCAGCTAAAATACCATCCTAAAAAAATAGACTGAAAGGAAATCATTAAATAAGTCCAATCCTGTAAAGAGACAATAATAATACCAAGGGTATTGTAGTTTCTCTCCTTACAGGTTGGGGAGATGAAGTTAGCAAATACAATCAGCAAACCAGCCCCAAGAGTAGCCTGCAGGATAAAAGGCCCAGAAATCTAACAACCAGCAATTAAAACATCAAAACAGATATTACACTCACCATAAGAAAAGCAAGTAAAAAATAATGGTACAACATCAATTTTAAAGTGGTCTAAAGGAAAGCCATCTTTAATCCATCAAGACACATAATATCAGGGCAGTAGCTAATCCCATAGCATCAGTAATAATAGTCTGGATGGAAATCAAGAAATAATTCCAATCCTACAAAAAAGAAGTTATAATAGGAAAGATATTACAATTTCTCTCATTACAGGTTGTGGAGGTAAGGTTATGTAACATAGGAGGGGCCACAACCATAATAAGGAGAAGAATAACAGATAAATTAGTACCATATATATAAGTATATAACATTTAAACATAGAGACAAGTGCCCAGAATATAATTCCATAAAGCGGAAAAGAGGAAGAACATAACTTTAATCATAAAATGAGAAATAGAAATAGTATCCATAATCAAAATATTGATGGCAAGAGGTTTGTCCTGTTGATAAAAAAAATAAAGCAAAAAAATAAAGCATAAAGTAATACATCTCCCTCCAGCAAACAGGAAACAACTTACCATTAAAAGTGGAAGCAGCAGAAGCAGTAAGGCCTCATTTATGATCGGGAGAGTTAAACCAATAGCAGATGCCACAGAGATTAGCAAATAATCAGTAAGGGGTATCGAGGTGCATCAGCAAATTCTAAATGAACATCAACACATTAACAGTAGGAACAACAGAAGCAGTAACCCCCCAATTAAAGCTAGGGTAATTAAACCAACAGTAAGGGATATCAGGATGATGCATCAACAAATTCCCAAGAAATAGTAACACTAAATAGAAAATGATCATGTAGTTAATCAGGTAATATAGTAGATCAATCCAATAGGTCGGATTAATTTTGAGATTGTCCAAGATTCACCAATCCATGCAAATGTTTAGGAAGAGTAAGTTGATCAAAGAATTTCATACCATCCCTAGCACCTGCATTGGCAAGGTAATCAAGACATGCATTACCCTCATGCAATACATGAGAGATTTTAAAATATAGTTGAGAAAGGAGAGCTCTAATCTGCTTGAGAAGATAGTACAATTCTGCACAGTCCATTTTGGTGGAAGTCAAAAGATCAATCAGAGGGAATCCACCTCAATCCAAATATTGAGCCAACCTTTTGAAGACAAATCTCAAGAGCTTTGTACTACCATGAGCTCAGTAAAAGGAACAGAGCAAGTATTAAGGGAGTAAGCAAAAGCACATAGGACTTTACCATTAGGGTTCTAAAAATGCCACCATAGAGAGAAGCATTTTGAGAGACAAAGCCATCAGTGTTAATTTTAATAGTATTAACATGAGGTTTAACCCAATAAACAATCTTGTCATCTTTACTTGAGTTGATCCAAGTTAAAACCCAATTTATTGGCCACAAATTTACAACCTTTGAATTTTTTGTAGTTAATTAAATTGGCATTGAATAAATCACAGATTTTGTTTTTAATTCTAGCAATTATCCTCATGTGGTTCATAGGAATCCCACAATGTTTTGCATCATTTCTATCCATCCATATGAACCAAATAAGAGTGATAGCTTATGACTTTAATGTGACCTTTAGTAGTGTTATCAAAATTAACTTCAAGAAGTAAAGTTAAGGAGCCATTGACTTTGACAATGTTAAAGAGATCATCATACCAAATCCAATGTTTGGAAGCAATGGCTCTAACAAAAAAACATGATTTATAATCTCAATGTGAAAGAAGCAGTTGAATTCTAAAGGTAAGTGAAAACCTTTCCCCCACATCAAGGAGTCAACAAGGATGAAGTTTTTCAAAATACAACAAGTAAGAACAGAAAAAGAAGTAGGAATAGTGTTATTCCAAAGTTTGAAAAATACATTGGAAAAATCATGTATTTCTTTAATATGAATCCAAACAATTTTAAAGTTCAAATCACCATTTTGAGAAAGCTTAAAAAGGATCTGAACATGATTGCTAGGTATGATAGGAATAGTAGTAAGCTTGTTTAAAAGAGAGGAAGGAATATAATCAAAAAGCTTACTATTGTTCCACATATTATTCTGTCAAAAAGAGTTCACTTTAATAGCAGCAGTGGACTGGATAGAAAGTAAATCATCAATGGACCCACCTCTAGTCCAGTTATCTTGCCAAAAGAAAGAGGTGCCAGAGTTAATCCCCCAAGAAATTAATGATTTGATAGCCCATTTGATGGAACAAAGTCTTTTCCAAACAGGAGAGTCTCCTTCTTTATAGGGGCAAATGAGAGGGTGCTTACCCTAGAAGTATTTAACAGTCATGAAATTAGCCCAAAGACTATTGTTACTCCTAAAATTCCACCAAAGTTTATAGGAAAAAGCAGTGATAGCTTCCTTGATAAGCTTACATCCATGACCACCTTCAGCAAGAGTGCCACAACTTTTATACCAAGAGGTCCAGTGCATTCTTTTAGAGAAATTATTAGAACCCCAGAAAAATTTGTTAAGGAGACACTCAATTCTATTAATGGCAGAATTGGTTGGTACAATGATTTGAATGAGATATAAAGGCATGGAGTTAAGAGTGCTTTTAATCAAAGTGAGCCTACCACCAAATGAGAGTAAATGAAATTCCCAAGAAGAAATTTTATTAGAGATTTTTGATTAACTCATCAAAAGATGAGATCTTTTGACTTTTAAAAGTGGAGCACCAAGATATTTAATAGGAAGTTGTTATTGCTAGAAATTAGTAATTCTCAAGATTTGGTTGATCCTATTACTAGGTATTTTAGAGGAAGGAATGAAACAACTTTTGCCTTCATTAAGGAAAAGACCACTTTCATTGCCAAATTTATTTAAAAGATTCTTAATAGTTTTAATGTAAAGAATAGAGGCATGGCAAAAGATAATAAAGTCATTAGCAAAACTAAGATGAGGGATTGGAAGACCACCTTGAGTTCTAAAAAACATGCTAGGTTTGTTATAGAAAAGTTCATTCAGGCTCCTCAAAAGATATTCAACATCAATAATAAAAAGAGAGGGTGAAAGGGGATCACCTTGTCTCAAGCCATGCATCGAAGGGAAAAAAACCAAGGGACTCACTATTCATGATAACGGAGAACCAAACATTGGTAATACAATTTTTCATGAGGTGGATAAAATTATCAGAAAACCTAAGCAAATGAAGAATTTGAAAGAGGAAATCCCAAGAGAGGTTGTCAAAAGCTTTAGAGATGTCTAGTTTGAAAAGGATGTTACCACATCTGATAGAAACGTCAATGTCATGAATCAGCTCTTGGGATAGAAGTATGTTATCAGATATAGCTCTACCTTTAACGAAGCAAGTTTGGTTGGGGGAAATAATTTTAAGCAGCAGCGGACTAATTCTATTAGCAATTAATTTAACAATGAGTTTATGAAAGAAGGTGCAAAGGCTGATAGGTCTGAGATCGCCCCAAGATTCAGGATTATTAATTTTGGGAATGAGAATAATGGAAGTGCTAAAAAAATATCTAGGTAAGGGGTTTCCATCAAAAAATCAACAACAACATCAACAAGGTCAGACTTAATAATAGGCCAATAGTGTTGAAAGAATTGTAGCCTTCGTGGCTAGCAATCAATGTTCATGCTATTGACAATACTACCAATCTCATTTTCGTAGGACGCAAACCAAGTGGTTGTCATCATTAATCATTGAGGGAATCGTGTGTGTTGGAGAGGGCTTCTAAGGAAGGGTTATTGTTTAATAAGTTTTTAAAATATTGTATGACATAATCTTTGATATCATTATTGTCATGATCCAAAGTTATCGCTTTTATTTTTTAATAGAGTTTAAGGCATTCTTTTTTTGAAAAGAGCATGGAAATACCTTGTATTTCTATCACCATCGAATATGTTTTCTAGTTGCCTTTTGCCAAGAGGTTTCCCATGTTCTAATAATTAATCAAGTTATCTTTAGCTGCATTCAACTCCTCAAGCTTAGTAGAATCAATCAAAATAGCATCTTCAAGAGAACAAACTAATTGTTCCATATTTTTGAGATTGGCAAAAAGATTTTTAAAATGATGCTTGTTCCACTAATTTAGGTTTTGTTTAAGCCTTTTAAGATTAAACCAAAGGCAAATCATGTTTTTAATAGAATTATCCAGATGAATAGGGGTCATCCAATTAATGGAAACAACATTTATGAAATCACTATGTTGGATCCACATATTTTGGAATCTAAAAGAAGTAGGGGAGGATAGTCTACTAAAAGGATTTTTGATAGAAATCAGAAGCGAAGCATGGTCAGACAGAGTTTTGCTTAAATATTCAACAGAAGTAAGGGGCCATTGATTGATCCAAAGGAAATTAAAGAGGGCCTATCAAGCCGCCGAGTCTAGAGTTATTCCACATCGGAGCCCAAAAGCCAATATCAATCGATTATAATGAAGGATCATATTAGAAAAATCTTCCATGGAATGAATGTTAGGAGAGCAACCTCCCCTTCTTTCCAAAGAAGTGAGAATAGTGTTGAAATCACCACCAACCAACCGTGGTTTGTTGAGAGGAGGCAAAGGTTCTTAAGTTATCCCAATGGATATTCCTACCACTCTATTACAAGATGCATAAATAAAGAAACTAAGAGTAGAAAATTTACCCAATGAGATTTGAACATTAACCAATTATTGAAGATCATCAAAGATAGAGATGTTGACTAAATTATTCCAAAAGCACCAAATTTTATTCCTAATATTATACAAGAAATTTTGAAAGCCAAGCATTCTAGCAACATGGGTGATCTTAGAAGAGTGTATGAATTGTTCAATAACAACAAGTAAGGCTATGTTATGAGTATGGCAAAGGCATCTAATACGGTTACGAATAATGAGAGTTCCAATACCCCGAACATTCTAAATAAGAAGATTGATCATAATAAAATAGAAGAAAAGGAAAAGAGATAACTGAAAAAATAAAAAGCAAGAAGAAGTGACAACATGAAACAATTATTTATGGGAAGTTAGAGAAGATCTTGTGGTTATTGTGGAACTGTTAGTAAACATTCTAGTTTTAAGGGATTTTTTTAATAATAGTTTGAAAAGGTCTATCTATGTCCATAGTATCTCCATCAGAGAGTGATTTGTGCTATTCAAAATAGGACCAGTATCTATCAAAGCATTCCTAATGGTAATTTCTCCTTCAAATGTCATAATTAAGTTGAGAAATTCTAGCATGGGTATCAGGGTAGGAGAAGGAGAGGTTGTGAAGCCATTAATAACATAGATTTCATGCTCAATTTTAGAATTACCTTTCAGATTTTGTTCCATGACCAAAGGATCACCATTTTTTAGATTTTGTTCTTTCATCAGATGAATAATTGCAAAATTTGTTTCGATTTTGATCTAGCCGAAGTTTCCATTCAAATCACCACTAGGGTTCATATGAGTCTCCCTGGGTTCACTAGCTAAGAGGGTAGATTAGACTAAGTCAAGGTTATATCTTGAGGAGCCAAATTATTACAATTAGAAGCAATGTTAGGTAAGTTATCATTAGCCTCCTCAAACCTCATAAGCATTATTTTAACGTTCGATTGCTCTTCAATAGGAAAATCAATAGTTAATAAAAGAGTGGGGTAGGGATGAGTTCCATTTTGAGTGACATTAGGCACATAAGCAAATTTATTGATTTTTCATTTGCTAGAGAGGATTAGGATCCATCAATTTATTCTTTTTAAGATGAGGATGCAACACAAAGCATTCCGAATGATCATGACCATGAATCTTACAATGTGTGCAAAAAATAAGAAAATTTTCAAATTCCACTTTTTGATTATAACCAAATTTCTTAGAGTCATCCATACTTTAGGATACTTTTGGTAATATCAATCTCAACCAAAATACGAGCAACTAAGGCCGGATCTAGTGGCCTGATCAATTTGAAGAGGCCAACCAAAGAGAGCACCAACCAAAGAGAACTTGATGTGTAACGTAGTGTATTCTCATATTTGGAAGAGCTAGCCATAAAGGAATAATTGGAGATTCCTCTTTTATATCAAAAAGAAGAGACCATTTCAAAAGCCTCATTTGATAATTATACACAAAGTAGGAGTGACGAGCAAAAACTCTTGAGTAATCTAAGTCATTAGAGAGCTGAATAGGAATATGCCTAGGATCAATCACACTGACAGTGAAAATGCCAGAGAGCTTTAGGCTATGAAAAAAATGATCGGATGTTATCAAGAGTTGGCTGACGTAAGGAAAATTTACCAACTGAAGAGAATTCAAAATGCTTTGCCAACTTTTCCATGTCAAGATCCGAGCACATAACAGCAGGCATCCCACAAAAAATGGTTGAGATTAAATTGACCATAGCATTAGGGGAAGAGTTCATACCAGATAAAGCATCCTTGAAGGACTTAGCAATAGGAAGAGTAACAGATGATGTCGGATCCGTAATACCTTAAATCAAGCACTACAACTTAAGTTTGAAAAGCTGACAAAGAAAAGTGGCTCCTCCGCCATTGAAAGAGCAAAGGGAAACTCACATTTGTGGCCAATCAGAGAAAAATAATTGAAAATTACGATTGAGAAGGATCGAAGATCGGCCAAGCCGCAAGGAAAATGAAAGGGAACACGAATCGCCAGAGAGTGCCGCAGCTGAGAGTGAGTGATTTCAGGTTTAGGTTTTGGTTTAGGTTTAGGTTTAGGTTTAGGGTTTATTTTAGGCAGGGTTTAGGTTTTGTGATTTATGGTTTGGATTAGTAGGGTTTAGGGACAGGGTACTATAGTTTGGGTTTAGGGTTAGGTTTAGTAGTGGGTAGGCTTTAGTGTTAGGGTTAGGGTTAGAGGGTTTAGGGTTTAGGGTTGTTTAGGGTTAAGGTAGGACTGGGTACTGTTTAAGGTTCGTGGTTTTTTAGATTACAAACCAGTAAGTTTACTTTTATTTAGTTCATTTATATTTATTTTAACTTATTTTATTTATTAATATTTAGGTTTATTTTTTAATTTTATTTATTTTAGTTTAGTTTAATGTGTATTTTTAAGTTTATAGTTTATGCTTATTTTTAATTTTCATTTTATTGTTTAGGTTTATTTTTATTTTTAGGTTTAGGTTTAGTTTATGTTTTATTTTATTTTTAAGGTTTAGGTTTAGTTTTATTTTAGGTTTATTTTAGGTTTTATTTTTTAGTTTAGGTTTAGGTTTATTTTAGTTTATTTTATTTAGTTTAGGTTTTGGTTTTTATGTTTAGATTATTTTAGGTTTAGGTTTAAGTTGAATTTATTTTAGTTTAAGTTAATTTTATTTTGTTTATTTTATTTTTATTTTAAGTTTAAGTTTTTTCAGTTTATTATTTAGGTTTTATTTATTCTTTATTTTTAGGTTTATTATTTAAGTTTTGGTTTTCATTTAATTTTTATTTTATTTTATTTTAGGTGTATTTTATTTTTATTTTACATTTAGTTTTTATTTTTATTTAATTTAGTGAAGCTTTAAAGAAAATGAAATGTGGAAAAGCAGTAGGACCGGATAATATTCCAATAGAAGTGTGGAAATGTTTAGGAGATTAATGAATTTCTTGGCTTACAAATCTTTTTAATGTTATTTTAAAGACTAAAAAGATGATGAGTGGAGAAAGAGTTTGTTGGTTCCTATATTTAAGAATAAAGGTGATGCACAAGAGTGTGCAAATTATGAGGAATTAAGTTAGTACATACATTAAAATTATGGGAGAGAGTAATTGAGCATAGTTACGATGATGATTTAAGTTTCTCACAATCAATTTGGTTTCATGCCGTAGATCTACTATGGATGCTATACATTCGTTAAGAGGTTTGATGGAGAAGCATAGAGAAAGTAAGAAGGATCTACATATGATATTTATTGATTTAGAGAAAGCTTATGATAAAGTCTCAAGAGATGTTCTTTGGAGAGTTCTAGAATAAAGGAGTTAATATTGGTTATATTCAAGTCATTAAGGATATGTATACTAGAGCTGTTACTTGTGTCCAAACACAAGGAGGATTGACAAAATATTTTCCTATTTCAGTTGGATTACATCAAGGATCAACATTAAGCCCTTATCTTTTTTTACTTATAGTTATGGATGTTCTTACGAGGCATTTACAAGAAGATGTGCCTTGGTGTATGCTTTTTGCTGATGACATTCTTCTTGTTGATAAGACTAGAGAGGGAGTCCAATAGAAACTTGAATTATGGAGGTCAACTTTAGAGTTTAAAGGTTTTCATTTAAGTAGATCTAAACGAATATATGGAGTGTAATTTTAGTTGTAGAAGTTTTAGTGGTAGTTTGTGACTTTAGGTGATCAAGTCATTAATAAGAGTGAGCGATTGATATTTAGGTTCTATTGTTCAAAATGATGGTGAAATAGATGGAGATGTTATTAGTAGAATTCAAGTTGGATGGTTGAAGTGGAGGAATGCATCGGCCTATTATGTGATAAAAGTTCCACTTAAACTTAAGGAAAATTTTATAAGATGGTGGTAAGACCCGCAATGACTTATGGTGCATAATGTTGGCCAATAAAAGAAGCATAAGACTAAGTTAAGTGTTAAGAGATGAGGATGCTCGTGGATGAGTGGCTTTACTCTTAGAGATAGAATGCAAAATGAGTATGTTTGGGGAAAAGTTGGAGTAGCTCTAGTAGATAAGATTAGGGAGAGTCACCTAAGATGGTTTGGACACATAAAGCGTCGATCGTCCATGACTCAATTAGGAGAGTAGATGCATTAGATTTGCTTTAGAAAGGTAGAGGTAGACCAAAAAATACTTGGTTAAGATGTAAAAAAAATGATCTTAGTATACTTGAATTAAATGAGAATCACATAATAGGACATAATGGAGATGAAGGATTCATGTAGCAACCCACCCAGTGGGATTATTGTTGTTGTTGTTGTTGTTGTTGTAGGTTTTATTCTTAGGTTTATTTTATTTTCAATTTAGTTAAGGTTTTTTATTTATTTTATTTTAGTTTTTTTTATATTTTATTTTATTTTATTTTTAAGTTTACGTTTAAGTTTGAGTTTAGGTTTTTATTTTATTTTTTAAAATTTTATTTAGGTTTTATTTTATTTATTTATTAGATTTTATTTAGTTTAGGTTTAGGCTTTTGGGTTTTTAGGATTTAAGGTTTAGGGTTTAGGGTTTAGGGTTTGGGGTGGGGTTTAAGGTTGTATGTTTTAGGGTGTTGGATTTAGGGTTTAGGGTTACATTTTGGGTTTAAGGTTTAGGGTTGATAGGGTTTAGAGTTTAGAGTTTAGGGTTTTAGGGTTTAGGTTGGGTTTAGGGTTTTAGAGTTTAGGTTTAAGGTTGGGTTTAGGGTTTAGTTTTGTGTCTAGGGTTTTGGTTTTAGTTTTAGGATTTTATTTTTTTAATAGAGAATAAATTCAAATTCAATATTTCTTCTTTTGTGTTCATCAACAAAGTAACACACCAAGTTTTCTAAGACATAGGCTATGACAGATTAAAGATGAGCTCACATAGGGCAAATCAAAAACTTTAGATAGCTAGAATTGCCTTTATTATAAAGACACAGTTCTATAAGTAGCAAATCAGATCAACCATTCTTCAGTTTCTCTAGTTCCCATCAGAACTACCCCGATCTCTCGAGTTGCCTGATCCACCATTATATCCCCGATCTCTCCCTTCGCCACCACCATAGCTATAACCTCCATCGCTCCTCCGCCTTCATTACCACCACCTCAATATCCACCAGCACCTCCAGATCCCCGACCACCACTGCAAAAATAGCTGCCTTCACCTTCGTTTCCACCGCCAGATCTAGACTGATCATGGTTTACGATGATATTCCTGTCGCCAACCAGGGTTTTGGGTTTAGGTTTTAGGGTTTTGGGTTTTACGGTTTAAGGTTTAGGGTTTAGGTTTAGGATTTTTAAGATTTATGGTTTAGGTTTAACATCTAGGGTTCAAGTTTTAGTTTATGGTTTAGTGTTTTAGGTTTTTTTTAATAAAGAAGAAATTCATATTCAACATTTCTTCTTTCAATTTCACCAACCAAGTAACACACCAAGTTCTCTAAGACACAAGCAAAGACATAGATCAACAATGAGCATGCATAAAGCAAATCAAAAACCTTAGATAACTAGTATCATCTCTACTATAAAGACACAGTTCCATAAGAAGAAGATCGGATCGGCCGTTCATCAGTTTCTCTAGTTTCCATCAGAACCACCCCGACCTCTCGAGTAGTGAGACCCACCATCATTTCCCTGATGTGTCCCTCTGCCACCACCATAGCTATAACCTCCATCACTCCTCCCGCCTCCATAACCACCATTTCTCCGACCATCACCTCCATTTCCACCAACACCTCTAGATCCCCCACCACCATTGCAATAACTACTGCCTCCGCCTTCGCCTCCATCACCAGATCTAAATTGAGTCTGGTTGGCGATGATGTTCTTTCCATCATGGTTCTTCCCATTCTTAGGGTTTATGTTTTTTTTAGAGAAATTAGAGGAATTTTATTGCCACAAAGAAAAAGTACAAAGTCCTTAAAGAGGGTAAATCTCTAAACTAATGCTCAAGGAGCCATAATAAGTCATGAAGAGATAAACCCCTAATCATATAATATAAGGATAAAACCAAAGCAAAAGAAAACCAAATTAACAACAATAATAGATCCATGTGCACAACAAGCAACATCCACTAGGTCTTTTGATACCAAAGAAGATCCACCTACAAGATTCTCCCAACCTATAAAAGAAATCTGCAACATACTAATGAAAGGATGAGTACAATTAAGCAAGCATAAAGAGTATGAGCAAATTAAAGGAGCAAAGTAAAGAAAAGTCTGCTCAAGCATAATCATCTGAGCAACACTATATGTAAGCATCCAAGAAGTGTTACAATTACATATAGTGCTACCAACCAAAAGAAGATAGAGAGGAAAACATTAAGGCTATCATTGCCAGCATACCTCTTGTAGCCCATCATCCCAAGTCCATCATCTTGCAAGGCTACAAACTCCTCCAAGTAGAAAACATAATAGACAACAACAAAGCCACCAAAACAAGTAAGCCCAACAAGTTAGAAAATCAACCAACCATCAGGGACAGCAACAGTACAGTAGGAACACCACCAAAGCCACCACCAAAGAGAAATAGGAACATCAAAGGGAGAAAGCATCATGACCTTAACAACATAAACTAGAAAAAACCAAGACCAAAAAGAAAAAATACAAGAGCTCATGTTCTCCACAAGCAAACTGGAAAGGTGGCAAGGATGTCAACAAAACTAGAAAAAAGGAAGCAGCAGCAGCCAAGAGAGGAGAACCATAGCAGGAGTAGGCCAACCAGCATGTCACCAATAGAGCAGAGATGAATGGCTAAAACAACCACCCATCCATCCTACCCAACCATCAAAAGTAGCATACCAACTCAACCAGCCAACATAGCCTCCCAACTAACCACCATAGTAATAGAAAATCCAAATCAATAAAAAGACCAACTGCATCCACCATGCCAAAACCACCCAAGATAACCAGGAAAAGTGTAGAATCAAACAACAGCATCCACCAAACCTAACAAAAGTTGCATAAATTTTGATCTAGGTGAGGTGAATAGCCAGCCAAAAATAAAATGAAGCCATCCATCGAGGCAACAATAATACAACAAGAACACCACCAAAGCCAACAGCAAAAATGGAGGAGAAATATCAATGGCTACAAACATCATAACCATAGCCAAGCAAGCACCAATACACCAAACCAAGTCACCAGATCCCAAAGAAAAACAACATCCACTAAACATCCATCAACTAGCCAACCCAAAATAATAACAAAAGAAAAAGCAGCTACAACCAAGAGAGGATGGCCATTACAAGAAGAGGCCGAAACCACAACCAAAAGAAATAAACCCAAACCAGCAAAACTGACCACCAAAAACCAATCCACAAAATAAGAAAAAATAACAATCAACAAATAACCTCCACCTTGCCAAATCTAATTGAAAATTAGACCACCAACAGCCCCTCTGATCTGCCACCAATAGAAGTGGATAAATCAAGAAACATATAGCCGAAAACCAACCCAACCACCACCCAACCATAGGCCACCCAGCCAACCACCACAATAGTCAAAAAAATCCAACTCAGTTAAAGAAGAAACCACCTGGAGATATGACAAACCCCATACAGAAAACAACATGCAATTCCATCACCCAAATGAAGGTCACCAAAAACAACCAAACAACAATAATAATCACCACCTAGGAAAATAGCAATCACTAAGATGAAAAATCACAACTTTGGCAATAAAAAATAAGAACCACCAGGTAGCAACCACAAGGCCAACCCAAAAGAAGGAGCTCAAAAACAAAACCCAGCATAGGCCCAAGAGTGAAAATAAGCAAATGACCACAACCCAAAAAGGCTTTAACAAAGGGGAACCAAAAGCAACGGCTCATCAAAAAGTAATTGAAAAAACCAAGCCAAGAAAATTATGATATGAGATAAGATAATCTAGTGTTATCCAGATTGGTCAAACCCCTTAAAAGTTTAGGCAAATTTTGATTATCAAAAGTGAAATTAGATAAGTTGGCACCTAAAGTAGCCAAGAAATTAGCATAAGCATTACCTTCATGAAGGATATGGGAAATTTTATAACAAACTTGAGAAAGAATATTTTTAGTATGATTGAGAAGATAAAATAAATCAGCATTTATTGTTCTATTAGAGTTTAGCATGTGAAGAAGCAAGAGTGCATCGACCTCAATCTAGATGTTGAGTAAACCTTTATTGAAACAAATTTCAATAGATTTATTGAAAGCCTTAAGCTCAACATAGATAACAGAATAGGCTTTGAGAGGATAGGAAAAAGCACAAATGATAGTACCTTTAGAATCCCTAAGAATACCACCACAACCATATTTATTGGAAGGAACAATACCATCAGTACTCACTTTAATCAAATTTTCTTTAGGTTTGATCCAATGGATAATCATAGCTCTCTTATAAGAGTCATCATCAGGAAGAATGATACCCAATTTTTTAGACACAAATTTATAGCCTCAAAAATGAATGTTACTAACAAGATTGGCATAAAATAGAGCATGAATTTTATTTTTATTTGATTTTAGCCAGGATCCTTTTATGGCTCATAGGAATACCATGATATTTAGCATCATTTTTGTCCATCTAGATGAACCATAATGGTTATAGTAATTAGAATTGATATGACCTTTCATAATTTTTTGGAAATAGACTTCAAGATGTTGATATATGGAAAGAAAGCCATGCAAGTAGTTGGTAATAAATAAATCATCATACCATAACCATAATTTAGATGCAATAGCACCATTAAAAAAAACATGATTAATATTTTCAATATAAAAGCAACAATAGCACTTTGAAGGCAAATAAAACCCTTTATTCCAAAGCAAAGTGTCCACAAGAATACAGATATTCAAAATCTTTGAAGCTAAAACGAATAAGAAATGGGAATGATATTGTTCCAAAGTTTATTGAAAACATTAGAGGAGTTTTGCTTATCTCTAATAAAATTTCAAACCTCTTTAAGAATAAAATCACCATTGTAAGAAAGCTTAAAGAGAATTTGGCCCAGTTTGTTAGAGAAAATAGGGATATTTCTATAGTTATCTAAAAGAGAAATAGGAATATAATTCTCAAGTTTGTTTTCATTCGAAGTGTTATTATGCTAGAAAGAGTTAACTTTGATAGCTGCAGTAGAGTGGGTAGATAAAAGGGAGTCAATAGAGCCATTGCCAATTCAATTATCTTGTTGAAAGAAAGAAGAACCTGAATGAATACCCCAAGACATTAAGGGTTCAACAACCCATTTAATGGAGCAAAGCCTTTTCCAAACTAGAGAGTCACCAACTTTATAAGCATAGATAAGAGGGTGTTTACCTTGGAAAAAATTTTTCATCATAAAATTAGCCCAAAGGCTATCATTCTTTTTAAAATTCCACCAGAGATTATGAGAGAAAGCAGTAATAGCTTCACAAATTAGTTTGCAACCGAGACCACCTTCCCCCAAGGGACCACAACATTTATGCCAGGAAATCCAATGCATGATTTTAGTAGAATTATTGGATACCCAAAAAGATTTATTAAGCAAGCGATCAATTCTGATAAGAGTAGAATTTGAAGGGATAATAGTTTGAATCAAATAAAAAGGCATTGAATTAAGAGTGCTTTTAAGAATAGTGAGCCACCAAAGGAAAGTAAATGAAATCCTAAACAAAAATTTTATTTAATTTTTTTGAATTAACTCATCAAAAGATGGGATCATTTCGACCTTTTTAAAAGAGGAGCACCCAAGTACTTAAAAGGAAGGTGTTGATGTTTAAAGTCGTGATATGTAGGATTTGATTAATTTTATTATTGGAGAAGCTTGAAGAAGTAATAAAATAGCTTTTGTTATCATTGGTAGATAGATTACTTTCTCTACCAATTTTATTTAAAAAAATCTTGAGATTATTGATATGATGAATAGAAGCATTTCAAAAAATAATGAAATCATCTACAAAGCTTAAATGAGAAATAGGAAGACCACTAAGAGTTTGTAATTCATGTTAGGATTATTTAAGAATAGATTATTGATGCTCCTAGATAAGTACTCAATAATAAATAAGGCATGAGATAGAGAATCCCCTTGTCTTAGGCTATGGGAAGAAGGAAAGAAGCCCAAGGCTTCCCATTAAGAAAAATAAAAAACTAGGCATTCTTGATACAATTTTTAATAAGAAAGATAAATTTATCAGAAAACCTAAATAAATTCAAAATATGGATGATGAAATCCTGAGAGATATTATCAAAAGCTTTGGCATAATCTAATTTGAATAGAATGTTGCAACCTCTAGTCCTAGCATCTAAATCATGAATTAAAATGGTGAGTAAAATATTATTAGAAATAGATCTACCTCTAATAAAATCAATTTGGTTTAGAGAGATAATCCTATGAAGTAAAGGATTGAGCCTGTTGGTTAGAATTTTGGAAATAAACTTATTAAAGAAGGTGCAAAGACTAATAGGTCTAAAATCACTCCAATAGTCTAGATTATCTTTCTTATGGATGAGAATAATAGAAGTGTTAGAAAAATATCTAGGAAAAGTATTACCATTAAAAAAATGAACCATAGACTCAACCAAATCATTTTTAATAGACCAAAGATTGAAAAAATTGGGTAGTGAAACCCTCCATACCGCAAATGAATCTATGTTCATGCTATTAAGAACTATAAAAATTCCTCTTCATTAGGTATAATAGTAAGTAAATCATCATTATTATTTATAATAGAAGGAATCAAGTGTGCTTTAGAAATAGCTTCATAACAACAGCTCGTATTAAGCATATTTCTAAAGTAATTAATGGATGAATCCTTAATATCATTATTCTCTATAATCCATTCTCCATTGCATCTTTAATATTTTGAATATCGTGAAACAGATGGTGTGTGAACTAACGTCATGCAAGTGAGGGAGAATGGAGTTCATCCACCATTGCTCACTTGATCAGAGCTTACCCAAGCTTGAATCAATACTAAAAGGATCCCACACCTTCATGACATTGATCAAAGGTGATCCAACCATCAAGATCACATGAGATGCAAGTTTTCTTCAAAAATCTCCAACCCATTTTTGCCTAAGGATCAGTTTTGGAAGCATACCTCACCAGTGCTCAAAATCAGTTGCTTGAATGATTAAGGAAGCTTCATCTAGTGGAAAGGAAGATCTATTGAGTAATAATTAGATTAATTTCTTAATGTTTGCTCGGAAGGCATGAACCGATGATTTGGAGCTTAACTTTGATTGAAGTCCCACCTCTAGTGCTCTGGAAGCTTGGGAGATTATTCGATCTTGCTCAATGAGGACTAGGGAAGGTATGTACAAAGTTAGTTTGAGTTTGATGGAGAAATAGGGAATTTAGGTCAGAAATGGAGTGTCCTATTTCAAGATGGATTGGAATGGCATTTTATGATCAAGGAATGAGCTGGAGAGCTTAGGGAATGGCTATAACAGCTCATCTTGTGTAGCTAGGGCTTTGAGGAATGATTTTTTATGTGTCTGAGTGGAAACGAGAGGGTGTATACTCCCCTTCATCTTGATCGGACATTGGGATTAGGTTTGTATTCTAATGGCCATCCAACCATCTTAGGGAGCTGTGTGTCATCAGGAGGAGGTGAGTTGGCCTTTCTTGTTAGTTGAAGGTGTGGAGATGGCTTCCAAGGAGGAATCATGGGTTTCCTTTGGGTTTTAAATGCTCCAATGGGTGGGATGAGTGATTTCACCTCCCATGGGTCATGGCCAACACAACCACCATTGGATCGGTTAGGCAATGTCCTAGGTGCCTAGGTAGACCATTGGGAGAGTACCAAGTGAATGGAAATAATCACTTACATGGGTGATTTGTCTCATGTGATGCCCTTGACCCAATGGTAGAATGATCATTTGGGATTTGACCTGGCATTTGAAATGAGTCAAAAGTGGGTTATCCCAAATTTCAAGTCAATTGGAGTTTATTTGGTTAGGTTTTGCTCTATTTTACCAAATTTGGTCAAATTGGGTTAGGTTGGGTCAAGATGACAAATTAGTCAAATTGGGTCAAACCAAGGGTTGGGTCAAGTTCATATGATCATTTTAGATATTTTGGTTCAATTGAATTAGTTTAGTTTAGCTTAGATTTGATTTTGGCTCATTTGAATTCATTTAGGTCAAATGGGTTAAGTTGACCAATTTGACCAAATTAGCCAAATAGTTGACCAATTGAAGATGATTGTAAGCTTTGGTTTCAATTAAATTAGATTTGGTTTTTATTTAGTCCAACTTCAACCTTTAGTTCAATTTGGGATAAGTAGGTCAATTGGATTCGGTTGGGTCCAATCATGGCTTTGGTCAAGTTCAATAATCAATTTGGAAGGAACTTGTGCCATTATTTGCAATCAATTTGGTTTATATATTAATTTGACCCAATTTGGTCTTTCAAGTCAATTTATGTTAACTTGGGTCAAGAGGGCCAATTGGGCTTGGTTTGACACAATTGAAGGTCAAGTCATATTCAAATATTGATTTTGATTTGGTATGAATCATTGGTTTCAAGGGATTTGGCTTAGTTTGCAATTTGGCTAGTTTGGGTTTATATGGGTTAATGGGTTGAGTTGGTTTGACCCAATTTGTGACAATTGATCAACCTAGGGTGATCAACAATCATGATTGGAGGTTTTGATGTTCTTAGTTCAATCCAATTTGAGTAGGATTAGAACTTGGCTCAAATAGGTCAAATTGGCCACTTTGGGTAAAGTGGACCAATTAGGTTTAGTTGGCTTGATTTTGGGATGACTTTTATTTAGTTAAGTTTATATATGGATTTGGGATTAATATATAAATTCAATTGCAATTGGCTTGGGTTCAAATGTGTTTTGGTTCATTTGAACATTTCAAGTCAAAAGGGTTAAGTTGGGTTTGACTTGGGTTGATTTTGGTTTGTCTTGTTGATTGTTGATTTCATTTATATTTGTGAATATGATTGAAAGTATGATTGATTCATGAGAAAATCAATTGAATTTGGGTTTTGGAATGAAAGAATTTAGCTAAGTCCATAGAGTTAAGTCATGTGGCTTAGGTTAGGATTGTGAATTGGTTTAATTTAGTTTTGATAATTTAAATGTATATTTCATTTAAATTTATGAAAATGATTGAAAATATGATTGATTTTTAAGAAAATCAATTGAGTTTGACTTGATTTGGATTAAGATTTGGCTAAGTCCATGGGATATGTGTGGCTTAAGAAGGGTTATGATTTAATTTGACTTAGCTTAATTTAATTTTGATCATTTAAATGTAGATTTTAATCATATTTAGGAAGATTATTTAAGATATAAATTGATTATGAGAAAATCAATTGGTTTTGGATTGATTTGGAAGGGTTTCAAGTTTGGATTTGATCAAGGAGTTCAATCATTTGGTTTTGGAATTTTGGTTCAGATTTGGATTTGAATTTAATGTTTGAATTAAACATGACGTTTGGTTTGAGAAGGTGAACATGGATTGGATTTAGGTTGTAGGGTAGGTATATTATCCTAATCCCTAAAGAATAACCTAATCCTATGGTTAACCCTTCTAAGTCTTTAGGACTAGGTTAAGTGTTTACTTAATTATTAGAAGTGTCTTATGACTAGGGAAGTCTTAGTTTCTAGAAGACTTCTAAGTCTAAGATGGGAAGATTGAACCCACACTACAAAAGTGAGGTCAACAGACCTTAGGTTCCTTAGTGTTTCCCTTGGAGAGAGATGATTGGAATACCGAAGCCAATTTTTACATTATAAACTCGGAGATATATTTCAACACTTTGCATGGAGACCATGGATACATGAGAACAACATAGTTCCATCCTCTCTACATCACAATGAAGTTTGTGAGAGGTGGGATCGTCTACGTGACAAAGGAGATCTCAAACTATTTACAGTTCAAAAGGTCACCATATATGAGGATGCGACTTGCTACCTCCCTCAAAATATATAAGTCTATTCTTGCAAACTTGGCCAAAGTCTAAAATAAAAAAGAAAAGAAATAGAAAAAGAAAATGAATAAGAAAAAGGAAAAGAATAGAAAATTGAAAATTAAAAAGAAACTAAAAGGTAGCAGAAATAGACTTGGAGGAGGAAGTGGAGCTTGACATTAGATTTCATCCACAGTTCATTACTCCATTCAAACATATGGGTAGGATGACCTGACCTCCACCAGGGAGAGGAAGAGGCCAGTTTAGAGGTAATCCTAGGGGTGGAAAATCTCTTTATTGGACACCGAATATAAGATATGTCCCAGCTACAAGGAGTAGACCTGATATCTATATATACTTAGAATCTAGTTCATAGGATGAGTCTTATATGGTTTGCACACCAGCCAACTCTTCTCAGCAGTAGATTCCCATGGAGGTGACACTTGAGCCAGATAGCGATGAAGACCGAGCTCTAAAGAAAAGCATAAATGTATCCAAGTATATATGTGAAATAATTAGGCATCAGTTGGGAACCTTAGCTCTAACCCCACTTTCCTCTCAAAAATTTGAGGGTTTGGTAGTTAAGGAAGCCCCTAAGTCATCCACAGGTGTGAAGACTGAGTTTCTTTTGGAAGCATTATCCTCAAGTCAACAAGTTGATGTAAAACTTGAAGATGATCCATATAAAGATTTAATTGAAATACCTTTTAATTGGTACTTTCCTTGTGTTCATAATTAAGCAAAGAAAGGGTTAATCTCACCTACTTGGTCAAAGTGTAGGTCAGACTACTTCGAAAGGATATGGAAGAACAAATGCAAAAGCTCTCAATCAAGACTAGGACTAGGATACTTGTATATTAGGTCCAGTCGATGATGACGATTACTGCTTAGTCATCACCAATGCAAAAACACATGAGTAATCCAAATTGTTCATTAATTGAATAAAAATATAGTAGGGATCAATTAAACAAATCGTAAAAGCACCTGAAAGTTTTAGATTATGAGAAAAAGAGCTAATGCATTCTAAATTCAACATACAAAGAGTAAACTTTCCAACTAAAGTGAATTCAATTAGCAAACTTTTCCACAATCGATCGATAATAATTGCAAACATGCCTCAAAAAGAAGTCAAAACAAGTTCCAGGGACTCACCTGAACAACTATCCTTACTAGTGAGGACATCTTTAAATTATTTTGAAGCAGACAAAGCCAAGGTAGTTGATGCCCTAGTAGGATCCATTGGATCCATCAATTTCCCCCACAAAATCATCGAGGAAGATGCCAAGCCATGACATAACTCTAAGAAAAACATGAAAGTTGCCATCTATTCCATAAGGAATCCAATGAGAATCATGCCAAACAACTGTCAAGCAGCGGCCATAAAGCCAAAAATTAGAGGGGAAAAGGGGAATCGCCAGAGCACAAGGTCGAAGGCTCGAACGGTGGGAGGGTTTTGTGGTGTGTACAACGGGCAGGGACGTAATCAATGTGAGCTGATGACTCATGCTTACTATGAATTTAGATTTAGGTTAAGGTTTATTAGGTTTTAGGGTTTAGGTTTATTTTTTAATTTATTTAGTTACTTTAGGTTTAGGTTCAGGGTTTTGGTTTTATAAGGTTTAGGGTTTATTGTATATGGTTTAGGTGCACGGTTTAGGGAATAGGGTTTATGATTTTAGGGTTTATGCTTTTAGGGTTTTAGGTTTAGGATTAGGGTTTAAGATTAGGGTTTAGGTTTTAGGGTTTAGGATTTAGGGTTGTAGGTTTAGGGTTGTAGGTTTATGGTTTAAAGTTTATGGTTCATTTTTGGGTTTTGGGTTTAGGGTTTAGGATTTACAGTTTAGGGGTTTTTTATAAATTAATTAAATTGATAGGTTTAGGTTTATTTAGTTTACTTTAGGGTTTATGATTTAGGGTTTAGAGTTTAGGGTTTAGAGTTTTAAGGGTTTATGCTTTCAGGGTTTAGGTTTTGGGGTTTATGGTTGTAGGTTTAGTGTTGTAGGATTAGGGTTAGTTTTAGAGTTAAGGGTTTAGGGTTTAGGTTTTTGGTGTAGTGTTTATGTTTAAATTTAGGATTTAGGGTTTTTGGGTTTTTTTTAAAAGAGAACAAATTCATATTCAACATTTAGTCTTTTCGATTTCATCAACTAAATAACACACAAAGTTTTCTAAGACATGAGCAATGACATAGATCATGAATGAGAATGCATATAGAAAATCAAAAACCCTAGAAACTAGAACCATCTCTACTGTAAAGACACAGTTCCATAAGCAGCAAATTGGATCAACCATTCTTCAATTTCTCTAGTTCCCATCAGAACCACCCTGACCTCTCAAATAGTTGGCTCCACACCATCAAATCCCCGATCTCTCCTCCGCAATCACCATGAATGTAACCTCCATCACTCCTCCTATCTCCATCACTATCACTACTTAGACCACCACCTCCATATCCACTAGCACCTCCAGATCCCCCACCACCACTGTGATAACTGCCTCCTTCGCCTTCACCTCCACTACCATATCTAGAATGAGCCTGGTTGACGGTGACATTTGCCAGGTTCCCATTCAAGGGTTTAGGTTTAGTTTATGTTTATTTGGTTTTTTTGTCTTAGGTTTAGGGTTTCGGGTTTAGTGTTTAGGGTTTTGGGTTATGGTTTAGGGTTTAAGGTTTAGGGTTTAAGATTTTAGGGTTTATGCTTGGGTGGGTAGGAGTTTAGCATTTAGAGAGGGATTAGATTGGTAGAGTTTAGGGTTTAGGTTTAGGGTTGTAAAGATTTATTTAGGGTTTACAATTTATTATTTGGGTTTAGGATTTAGTTTAGTTTTAAAAAGCAAATGTTTAGGTTAATTAAGATGGATTTAGGTTTGGGTATGCTTTCAAGTTTAGGGTTTAGAGAGTTTAGAGTGGTTTAGGTAGGGTGGTGGTTAGGGTTTAGAGGAGGTTTAGGGGGTGGTAGTGTTGTAAGTTTAGGGTTTAGCATTTAGGGTTTATTGTTGTAGATTTAGTGTTGTATGTTTAGAGTTTTGGGTTAGTTTTAGGGTTTAGGGTTTAGGGTTAGAGATTTTTTTATTTTTTTTTTTTTTATTTTTAGGGTTTAAGGTTTAAGGTTTATGTTTTAGGTTTGGGGTCCATGTTTTAGTTTAGGGTTTAGGGTTTAGGGTTTTTTCTTTTTTTAAATAAGAACAAATTCATATTCAATATTTCTTCTTTTTGATTACATCAACCAAGTAACACACTAAGTTTTCTAAGACAAGCAATAACATAGATAAAAAATGAGCATGCACAGAGCAAAAAAAAATTCTAGATTACTAGAATCGTCTCTATTATAAAGTCACAATTCCATAAGAAGCAGATCGGATCAACCGTTCTTCAATTTCTCTAGTTTCAATCAAAACCACCCTGACCTCTCGAGTAGCGAGATCCACCATCATATCTCCGATCTCTCCCTCTGCCACCACCATGCCAGTAACCTCTTTCACTCCCTACCTCTATAACTACCACTGTTATGACTACAATGCCCATATCTTCTAGCACCTCTAGATCCCCCACCATAACTGTGATAACCGCTTCCTCCGCCTTTGTCTCCACCGCTAGATCTAGATTGACCTTGGTTGATGGTGATGTTCCTATTATCAAGGTTATGCACATTCATAGGGTTTAGGTTTATTTTTTGCTTTATTTAGTTACTTTAGGCTTATGTTTAGGGTTTGGGGTTTAGGGTTTATGGTTTAATGTTAGGGTTTAGGGTTTAGGATTTAGTATTTAGTGTTTAGGGTTTTAGGGCTTATGGTTTCATGGTTTAGGGTTTAGGGTTAGGGTTTAGGGGTTAGGGTTTAGGGTTTATGGTTTTCTAGGGTTTAGGGTTTAGGGCTTACGGTTTATGGTTGTCGGTTTAATGTTGTAGGTTTAGGGTTTAGTGTTAGTTTTGGGGTTTAGGGTTTACGGTTTAGGATTTAGGTTTTAGGGTTTTTCTTTAAATTAAGTAAACCAATAAGTTTAAGTTTATTTAGTTTACTTAGTTTATTTTTTTATTTATTTTAGTTTAGTTTATTTTTTATTTTTACTTAGATTTATTTTTTTAGTTTTATTTAGTTTATTATTTTAGTTGATTTTTAGGTTTAGGTTTAGGTTTATGTTTATTTTTTCATTGAGTTTTATTTTTATTTTATTTCTTAGGTTTAGGTTTTTTAGGTTCTTAGAGTTTAAGTTTTGGTTTTAGTGTTTAGGGTTAAGGGGTTTAGGGTTTAGGGTTAGGGTTTAGGGTTTACTGTCTAGGCTTTAAGGTTTATGGTTTTTAGGGTTTAGGGATTAGGGTTTATGGTTATGAGTTTTTAGTTTTAGGTTTGGGGTTTAGGGCTTTAGAGTTTAGGATTGTAGGTTTAGGGTTTTGGGTTAGGGCTTTTTTTATGTTTTTTTCTTAGGGTTTAGGGTTTAGGGTTTAAGGTTTAGATTTTAGGTTTAGGGTTCAGGTTTTAGTTTAGGTTTATTTTTAAATTAAGTAAACTGGTAGGTTTAAGTTTTTTAGTTTATTTGGTTTATTTTTTATTTATTTTAGTTTATTTTATATTTTATTTTTATTTAGCTTTATTTTTATTTTTAATTAGTTTATTTTATTTATTTTAGTTTAGGTTTTTTATTTTAGTTTATTGTTTAGGTTTAGGATTAGGATTATGTTTATTCTTTAGTTTGGGGTTTAGGGTTTAGGGTTTAGGGTTAGGGTTTAGGGTTTACGGTATAGGGTTTTATGGTTTATGCTTTAAGGGTTTAGGTTTAGGGTTTAGCATTTAGGGTTTAGGGTTTTTTGGGGTGTATGGTTTAGGGTTTAGGATTTTGGGTTATAGGTTTAAGGTTGTAAGTTTAGGGTTTAGGGTTAGTTTTAGCATTTATGGCTTAGGGATAGGGTTTTATTTTAATTTTTTTATTATTTTTATTCTTTTAAATTAAGTAAAGTGGTAGGTTTAGGTTTATTTAGTTTATTTTTTATTTACATTAGTTTATTTTATTTTTTATTTTTATTTAGGTTTATTTTGATCATTATTTAGTTTAGGTTTTTTATTTTAGTTAATTTTATAGGTTTAGGTTTAGGTTTGTTTTTAAGTTTAGTTTTATTTTTAATTTATTTTATAGGTTTAGGTTTAGGTTTTATTTTATTTTTTTAGGTTTAGGTTTTTGGTTTACTTTTAGGTTTTACTTTTTAGTTTAGGTTTAGGTTTATTTTTAGTTTATTTTCTTTTTTTTAGGATTTCAGTTTAGGTGTAGGTTTAGTTTATTTTATATTTAGGTTTAGGCTTTATTTATTTTAATTTAGTTCAATTTAGTTTAGGTTTAGGTTTACCCCCAACACCATTGTGATAACCACCACCTCCGCCTTTGCCTCCATCGCTAGATATAGACTGAGCCTGCTCGACGGTGATGTTCTTGTCATCAAGGTTCTGCCCATTCTTAGGGTTTAGGTTTAGGTTTATTGAGTTTTATGGTTTAGGTTTATTGTTTAATTTATTTAGTTAATTTAGGTTTAGGTTTAGGGTTTGGGGTTTAGGGTTTAGGGTTTAGGTTAGGGTTTAGAGTTTTAGGTTTTATGCTTTTAGGGTTTAGGTTTAGGTTTAGTGTTTAGGGTTTAGAGTTTTTTGGGTTTAAGGTTTAGGGTTTAGTGTTTACGGTTACGGTTTTTTTGTTTATTTATTTATTTTTTAAATTTTGTAATCTCATAGGTTTAAGTTTATTTAGTTAATTTTTTATTTATGTTAGTTTATTTTATTTTTTATTTTTATCATAATTTAGTTTAGTTTATTTATTTAAGGTTTATTTATTTTAGTTTAGGTTTTTATTTTAGTTTATTTTTTAGGTTTAGGTTTAGGTTTCAGTTTATTTTTTATTTTAGTTTTATTTTGATTATATTTTTTAGGTTTAGGTTTTATTTTTTATTTTTATGTTAAGGTTTAAGTTTTTATTTTATTTTTTTTAGGTTTTAATTTTTTTGTTTTATTTTTAGGTTTTATTTTTTAGTTTAGGTTTAGGTTTATTTTTAGTTTATTTTATTTTATTTAGTTTAGTTTTAGGTTTAGGTTTAAGTTTAGGTTTTAATTTAATTTAAATTTATTAGTTTATTTATGTTTAGGTTTTTTATTTATTTTATTTTTACTTTTATTTTAGCTTAGGTTTTAGTTTTTATTTTAGGGTTTGGGTTTTTTTAGGGTTTTGGGTTTAGGGTTTAAGGGTTAGGGTTTTTTTATTTCTTTTTATTTTTTAGGATTTAGGTTTTATTTATTTTATTTTTTTATTTTTAGGGTTTATGTTTTAGGTGTAAGGTTTAGGTTTTAGTTTAGGGTTTAGGGTTTTTGGTTTTTTTTTAACAGAGAATAAATTCATATTCAATATTTCTTCTTTTTGATTTCATAAACCAAGTAACACACCAAGTTTTCTAAGACGTATGCGATGACATAGATATAAAATGAGCATGCATAGAGAAAATCAAAAATCCTAGATAACTAGAAATGTCTCTACTGTAAAGACACATTTCCATGTGCAGCAGATCGGATTGACCGTTCTTTCATTTCTCCAGTTCCTATCAAAACCACCCCAACCTCTCGAGTTGTGGGATCCACCATCATGTCCCCGATCTCTCCCTCCGCCACCACCATGACTGTAACCTCTGTCGCTCCTCTCACCTCCATAACCACCACTACTCTGACCACCACCTCCATATCCACCCAATAGATCCCCCACCACCCACTATGATAACCGCCACCTCTAACTTCACCTTTGCCATTAGATCTATACTGAGCCTAGTTGACGATGATGTTCCTAGGGTTCTACCCATTCTTCAAGTTTAAGTTTATTTTTGAATTTATTTAATTAATTTCAATTTAGGTTTAGGGTTTGGGATTTAGGGTTTAGGGTTTAGGGTTACGATTTAGGGTTCGGGTTTTATGGTTTTAAGGTGGTGGGTTTAGCAGGGTTTTAGAGTTTTTTTGGGTGTAGAGATTAGGGTTGTAGGTTTTGGGTTTAAGGTTTAGGGTATAGGGTTAGTTTTAGGGTTAGGGTTTATTTATTAAATTTTTTTATTTTTTTATTTTTTTAAATTAAATAAACTCATAAGTTTAGGTTTATTTAATTTATTTAGTTTTTTTATTTATTTTATTTATTTTATTATTTTATTTTTATTTAAGTTTACTTTTATATTATTTAGTTTATATTATTTATTTTAGGTTTATTTATTTTAGTTTATGTTTTTTATTATTGTTTATTTTTTAGGATTAGGTTTATCTTTAAGTTTACTTTTTAGTTATATTTTTATTTAATTTTTAGATTTAGGTTTTATTTTTTTATTTTTAGGTTTAGGTTTAGGTTTTTATTTTATGTTTTTAGGTTTAGGTTTTAGTTGCTTATTTTATGTTTATTTTTATGTTTTATTTTTTAGTTTAGGTATTATTTTTAGCTTATTTTATTTTATATAGTTTAGGTTTAGGTTTAGGTTTAGTTTATTTTAGGTTTAGGTTTAGGTTTTATTTATTTTAGTTTAGTTTATTTTAGTTTAGATTTGGTTTATTTTATTTTTATTTTAGGTTTATGTTTTTTGTAATGTTTAGATTTTTTATTTTATTTTTTATTTTATTATTTATTTATTTTTTGGCATACTTTTTAGATTTATTTTTATTTTTAGTTTAGGTTTTGTTTTTATTTTAATTAGGTTTCTTATTTTTTAGTTTAGTTTAGGTTTTTAATTTTTTATCTCATTTTATTTTTTTATTTTATTTTCTTTTTAGGTTTAGGTTTTAGTTTATGTTTTTATTTTATTTTATTATTTTATTTTATTTTAGTATAGGTTTTTTATTTATTTTATTATTTTGTTTTTATTTTATTTAGGTTTGGGTTTTTACGATTTTAGGCTTTTACGATTTAGGGTTTAGAGTTTAGGGTTTATGGTTTAGGGTTTAAAGATTTTGGGTTTTAGGGTTTAGGGTTTAGGGTTGTAGGTTTTAGGGTTTAGGGTTTAGGGTTTAGGGTTTAGGGTTTAGGTTTTAGGGTTTAGGGTTTAATGTTCAGTGTTTTAGGGTTTAGGGTATATGTTTAGGGTTCAGGGTTTAGGGTTTTAGGGTTTAGGGTATAGGGTTTAAGGTTTATGGTTGTAGGTTTAGGGTTAGTTTTAGGGTTTAGGGTATTTTTTATTTTTTTTATTCTTTTTATTATTTTATTTTTTTAAGTTAAGTAAACTAGCAGGTTTACATTTATTTAGTTTATTTTTTTATCTATTTTAGTTTATTTTATTTTTTTAATTTAGGTTTATTTTAATTTTCATTTAATTTAGTTCATTTTTTTAGGTTTATTTATTTTAGTTTAGGTTTTTTATTTTAGTTTATTTTTTAGGTTTAGGTTTATTTTTTTAGTTTAGTTTTATTTTTACTTTATTTTTAAGGTTTATGTTTTATTTTTATTATTTATTTTTATGTTTAGGGTTAGGTTTTTATTTTATTTTTTTAGGGTTAGGTTTTAGGTTTTTATTTTAGGTTTATTTTTAAGTTTTAATTTTTAGTTCTGATTTAAGGTTATTTTTAGTTTATTTTAGCTTTAGGTTTAGGTTAAGGTTTTATTTATTTTAGCTTTAGGTTTAGGTTTTATTTGTTTTAGTTTAATTTATTTTAATTTAGCTTTAGTTTTACTTTATTTTTATTTTATGTTTAGGTTTTAAGTTTTATTTTTTATATATTTTTAGGTTTTATATTTTGGTTTATCTTTTAGGTTTAAGTTTTTATTTATTTATTATTTTATTTTATTTTAACGTTATTTTATTTTTATTTTAGGTTTAGTGTTTGTTTTATTTAAGCTTTTTATTTATTTTTGTTTAATTTAGGTCTTTATTTATTATTTTTAGTTTAGTTTTTACTTTTTATTGATTTATTTATTTTTATGTTTAGGTTTAGGTTTTAGTTTATGTTTTTATTTTATTTTGGTTTAGTTTTTTATTTATTTATTTTAAGGTTTAGGTTTTTTTAAGTTTAGGTTTAGGGTTTTAGGTTTTATTGGTTTTGGTTTAGGGTTTGGTGGGATTTGGGGTTTAGGGTTTAAGGTTTAGAGTTGTAGGTTTTAGGGTTTATGGTTTAGGGTTTTAGGGTTTAGGGTTTAGGTTTAGGGTTTAGGATTTAGGGTGTATAGTTTAGTATTTTAGGGTTTAGGGTTCAGGGTTTAGGGTTAGATTTAGGGTTTAGTGTTTAAGGTTGGGTTTTTTTTTTTTAAATTAAGTAAACTGGTACATTTAGGTTTTTATTTTTATTTAGTTTAGTTTATTTATTTTAGGTTTATTTCTTGTTTAGGTTTTTTTATTTTAGTTTATTTTTTTGGGTTTAGGTTTAGGTTTAAGTTTAATTTTTAGTTTAGTTTTTTTTAGGTTTAGGTATTATTTTTTATTTTTAGGTTTAGGTTTAGGTTTTTATTTTTCATATAGGTTTAGGTTTTATGTTTTATTTTAAGTTTAATTTTAGGTTTTAATTTTTAGTTTAGGTTTAGGTCAATTTTTTATTTATTTTATTTTATTTACTTTAGGTTTAGGTTTAGGTTTACTTTATTTTAGGTTTAGATTAATGTTTTTTTTTTATTTTAGTTTAATTTATTTTAGTTTAGGTTTAGGTTTATCTTATTTCTATTTTAGGTTTAGGTTTTTTTATTTATTTTTAGGTTTATTTTTTAGGTTTAAGTTTTATTTTATTTTTTTTCTTTTTATTATAGCTTTATTTTATTTTTATTTTATGTTTAGGTTTCTTTTACCTTAAGTTTATTTTGATTTGTTAGTTTTATTTAGGTTTTTATTTCATTTTATTTAGTTTAGTTTTAATTTTATTTTTATTTCTTTGTTTAGGTATTAGTTCTAAGTTTATTTAGGTTTTATTTTATTTTATTTAACTCATGTTTTTATTTATTTAATCTTAAGCTCATTTAGCCAGCTTCTCAGCCTTTGTGAGGCTTTATCTCATTTTTTTAGCCTCCTCAGCTGTGGTTTTCTTTAACCTTTCTTGTATTAGTGTTTAGGCTTGTGTTTATCAGAAGCTCAGGCTTGTGATTTTTATTTTGGGCTCATGTGCTAGTTTATTTTAAATTTTATTTTATCTTTTGCCTTTATTTAGGGTTTATTTTATATTTTATTTTATCTAGATTATTTGCCTTATCTTATTTCCTTTTAATTCCAATTAATTA